>JBAGKO010181004.1:0-16343 GCA_037177275.1 Acacia concinna | reverse complement strand
ACCCTGGTTTCACATGCAAGGTTGTGAATTTCAGGTCGTGACTTCATAAAATTCATGTCGCGACTAAATTAACTCGAGAGCATTTTAAAAAGGGTGAAGTTTAGGTCGCGACTTTAGAAATCCCAGGTCGCAACTAAAATAGCATGAGAGCAAATGGTCAGCCAGGTTACATGAGTAGCCTTGCATAACCTTGTAAGGTTATCACTTAGCCTTGCAGGGGCCTGCATCCTCGAGGTTGGGTACTCACCCTCAAGGGTGGGCTCAAGACATCACAACAGCAAGGTTGTGATCCAACCTTGCAACCTCAACAAGGTTGGGACCTAACCTGGCTGTTGTGGTCCAGGGTCTTTTTCCTCGAGGTTGGCTTTCACCCTCGAGGCTGGGACTCCTTTTGACCAACTTGCAAGGTTTTTGCCAAAACTTGGCCGTTGTAGCAAGGTTAGTCAGAAACCTGGCTGTTATAGAAGATCTAGTTACCCTCGAGGCTAGGTAACCATCAAAGTTTCTGACTTAGTTCAAAATCATTTTCCTTTGATTGCACTAAATTGATATTACTCAAGTACACTTACTTAAGTAATTTTCCTTTAGTTTATCATTATGAAAAACTTATTTACAAATCCTACTAAGTTTAGTAATCATCAAAATATAGGATCTAACACTATATGCTAGAAAATATTCTAGGTCAGCCTTTTTTGCTGCCACCTAAGATCAGCAGACCTCCTGGAAGGCCAAGAACCAATAGGCATGAATCAAAATTCCAAAACAAGAACACATACAACTGTGGAAGATGCCATGAAGCTGGTCATACTAAAAAGACATGCAAAAATCCAAACCCAGCTTGATGTTGGATGAAGTAATGTTTTGAAGTTCCTCTTTTTATGTATTAGGAGTTGCAATATTTTGGGAGATAGGTTGTTGTGTACATAATGCCAACCCAGTCATAATTTTTTGGGATATGGGTTGCTCCATATGCGTAATCCCCTTTTGTAACTATGCAATGTCAATGTCATATGTATTGTCATGTTAATGACAAGGAAACATTATGTGGTACTGATACCGTAATGTTCCTGTGTCATGTAATATGATTGGAATGTGCACAAAGGCATACACATTTTTTTTGGGTTTACAGTTGTTGGGGAAAGGTCAATGTAATGGGAAAGTTATGTTGTAAAAGGCATTCGCAATATATGTCTTTCATTTACCGATCATGTCAACCAAGATTATGATGTTGTTAATTGCTAATTTGATGTTGTAAAAAGTAGACAGTGACACTTGAAAGATACATAAATGATGTTGTATTAATTTAGTGTGACTAACCCATGGAACTTGTCCATCAAAAGAGCTTCATCAGAAGTTGTTTTTTGATATGATGTTGTTAATTATGAAATTGATGTTGTTAAATAAGGTACTGACATTGTGAATTAGTAATTTCATGTTGTTAAACTTATTATAATCCAACACTTGTATTACAAAGTTGATACTGTTGTGAAACTTTATGTTGTTAAAAATTGAAGTTCAATGACCCCTACAAAGTTGTTTTTTTTATAAGATTTGGATAATTTATTTTCCAATTTGATGTTGTGAAATATGAGATGAAAGATGTGAAACAAAATAGTGGTGTTGTTAATTTTTAATTTCACGTTGTTAAATTCATTATGTGCAGTAGTACCTTGGTGATGTGAAGTATGATAATTATGTTGTGACTGACCAATGGCATGTTGTTAAAAATAGAATGAGAGTGTGACGATTCAATGCAACTTGTCCATTCAAATATATTGGACAAACGTTGGTTTTAGCTAATGTTGTGAAATAGGATACGCAGGATGTGAAACAAGATAGTGGTGTTGTTAATTTTTAATTTCATGTTGTTAAATTCATTTTGTTCTATTCAGTTCACCCATGGAAGAATGTCCTATGAACATAGTCCTTTATCCACATTTGATGGACAAAATATCACTTTCTTGCATTTAACAAGTGGCAACAAAAGCCACTAAAGTGCACACAAAGGTTTCACTGAACCTGCGATACTTTTACTAAACTCCATACAAAACATGGGAATAGTAACTATGGGTAATGCCACATACAGACAAAAGATGGCAACAAATTATATAGTTTTGCAAAGCAAGTATTACTAAAGCTAACAAAATAAATTATAGTAGCTATTCCTTCAAATGTTGAAATTAAACTCCTAAATACTATTGGGTGTTTCGTGGACGTTTTGTTGTTTGTCTTGACAAGAGCTTGAGAGCATCATACTTGATGGCATTGTTATGATGTTTGACTAGCCACCACACTATATCCCTCATGTATTGTGTGACATGGTCCTATAACAAATGACAAAGGCTAATTACAATTTTAGATGTTCAACAGGAAAAAAAGATAAAACACAAGTCAGAAGTCTTCCTTCAACAAGGCATTACATTGCTATAATCAAGTGTGACATGTGGACTCCATTGAAATAACCATATCAAAATATGAACTCCACAATCTCTCCTATATACGAAACGAATAGTTAAATAATAAATTATCAAACAATAGCACATTCATGACTTAGAAATTTGGTTAACCAATACGTACAAATTGTTTTGCTATAGGACACCAGCCATAATGATATCCCCTATCGGCTGCTTCCCTTGTCCTTTCGCATGTCCTTTGCCATCGGCGAAGTCAAGTATTGAAGAAATCGATTCCTTTACACACAATAAAACACATTTTGTTAGGTAAAAGTGGTGGTCTAAATAAATAACAACTTTTTAGATCAGAAGTTGAATTTTTATAAACTGTACACATGTATTGATTGTGAACTGTTGTGACTGTTTGAGTGCACTCTTTTTCTTCCCCTTCTTCGTGAGATCCTCTTGAGGTTTCATAGAGTCAAGTACATAGAAGTTCTTCGTCTTCAGCTCCATCATTACACAAAACCAGTGGTACGCCACAAGAACAGGCCCAATAATGAAATCACAATTGGCGATGTTGTAGCCAACTTTGTTAGGCAATAACTGAGATTTGTAATGTGATGCTTTCCAAACAAAATTTTCAACCAGAAACGAATACAAAAAATAATATTACACCACTAGTCAATAAAAGACGATCACCAAACAAAACCAGTGCATATTATGCTTCACTTACCATAAAGTTAGCATCAAAGATGTGTTACCTAACTTATTTTTCTTCTTTCTCATTTGTCATTAATGTCTTGCAAATAAGGGACACCACTTGGTTGTTAACTTTATGAATTCCTCCCAGGGAATACAACTTTTCCCGAGTTACATATGCGTCATGCATACTAACTAATGGCTTGTAACAACACACAATGCAACACATTAGAGATGTGACTATAAGTATAATGAAATATACTATATTGCACCACCTACTTAGTTAATTGGGACTCACATTTTACCTTCATTTGATGGAGGCTAACGGGAAATTATATTGAAAAACTTATCCTTCTCGTCCACTTCCTTCTTCCTCTTCAACACCTTTGGCATAACATAGGGTGATTCAATTTTTTTTCTTTTTGAACTCTAGTTGATCTCCGTGGCACATCACCCATATCAGCTCCTTTTTCCTTGACTTAGTCCCCTCTTTCTATTTCACCATTAGATACATAAATGTGTTCCTTGTTTGCAAAATCAAATGCACTACTCTCGTCTTGTCCATCCTCATCTGTGTCGCCATCACTCCTTTCACCACTTTCTTTTTCTTCAGCATTGACATCTTTGTTATGACCCTTTTCACCACCTTCTTTCTCATAAGCAATTGGGACTTGGTTATCACCATGTCTAGGTAAACACAATTCAGGGGTAGTATTGGTTTCTCCTTCCACTTTGTGCTTACCCCCTCTCTTCAACTGCTCCTTTATCAACTCTACACCAATCAATGTTGTCAACCATTTGTACAAGTCCTTCAAGTCCTGAATAGTAAGAGAAAAAAATAGTTAGGCAGATGACATTCCTAAAAAAGTTTTATTAGTCACAAATAAATATGTACTGGGTCTAGATGACCAATGCCTATGTTCCTCTCTGTCACCACTTTTACTTGAGAGGCCTTTAAACCAAATATTATGCCCATGTTGTTGTCCCGCTCTAACTGAACCAATTTTTTCATTCCCCCATCAGTCCAATGGCTAAGAGCATTAGTATAGTCATGCTTCTCAGTCGTGACCAATGAAAAATACTCGACAAAATATATATGTCATAGCAATTTGGTGAACATAAGATTTTACACCAACTACATAAAAGATGTAATATGTGGGAAAAAAAACAAACATATAAGTGTACCCAAAATAAGTACACACAACTGTTGACATTTAAATTCTTGCTCTTCCTGTTTCTGTAGTCCCTTAAAAAGTCTTTCATCTTCTTACATAATTCCTTTATTATGAAGGTCGACCAATCAAAATTCTGAAATGACTTCATGGTGCAAGCCACCACCTTCAATACACGATTGCTAACCTTTTTGCACTTGCGGTAAGAGAAAGGAAGGTTCCAAGGGTGTACACTAAGAACAAAACCTCAAAATTTTAATTGTGACATCTATCTGCAATCATTAGTAATATGTTCTTGTACAAGCGGTTGGAATATTGAGTCCTTAACTCTCTATATATTGGGTAATCATCCTTAACCCTAGCAATCACCTCATCCCCATGATAAGATAAAATATTTATATGGTTTTCTTAGGTGTTTTATATCTAAATTGCACACATTTATCCTCAATTTGCATTGTATTTATAGTTTTGGGATTAAATATTCAAACATTGCATTTTACTGATTTAGGGGTAAAAATAGAGTTATTTTATATCCTTAATGTAATTCTTCACTTACCTTGGCAAAAGTTTATGTGATCATATTTTCAGGCAAGTAAAGGAGAAATTGGAGCCCAAGATGGATTGATGATGGAGACACTGGAGCTTGAAGGCCCAATCACATGGAGAATACTGTTCTAGAGCCTGAGGTTATGACTTGGACCTGTGAGGTCGCGACCTAAGAAGTTTAATGAAGCTGTGTGTTTTGGAGCAAAGTGAAACCTGGAAGGATTTCTCCCGAAGCTAGGTCACGACATGGAGACCTTAAGGTCACGACCTGAGTGCGTAATCTTCAAAGATGCGTTTTGGGTTAGGGCTCATGTTTAGCCTATAAAAGGGGATATTAGATTGCGATTAGTGACGGTGATTACTCATGAGATCTTAGAGTAAACCATCCTGAAACCCTAGTTTCCTAAACTCTCTTAATTCCCTAACCCTAAATCCATTAACCCTAACCTCCATCTACCAAATTCTACCAAATTCCAACCACCATAACCCTAATCTACCCAATTCCTCACCAACCCTCAACAGCATCTCATGGATTTAAAGATTGATCGTGTTTGTGGGAGATTTGAAGGTATAAGAGGCTAAACACCTTAGCCTCTCGGTGATAGATCGCGAGGTTGGAGCTTACGGAATAACTAGGGGAGTAGGCCTATTTAGATCTTTCTTCTACATCTTGTAAAATTCCCTAGATTTAGGAAGTTTTGTTGGATTGGATTTATCGATTACGATTGTAATTTATGAAGATATGAATTTTATGCCTATGGATGATGTTTGGATTATTGATGTATAATTTATCTAAGTTTAAGGCTTCTTTTATGTGTGATTGGTCAATTGCCACGATTGTGATTAATTTTCCCTATTGCACATAATTCTTAGATTGTTGATTGACAATTCGAGGATTCATTCATTCATTCATCTTAAGAGCACTCTAAGAGAACTTAACAACGAGATTAATTAATAATTAATCAACCTAGGATCCTAGGAAGGTTTGTCATTAATTAAATCTTTGGACCTAAGCAATTGCTTAGAGTTTTTTAAATTGAACTTAGAGATTTAAGAAAACCCAATATCTTTTGAGAGATCGAGGATAACTGAGTGAACATTACCGAGAGACTACACTATCATAAGAACTTAATTACCAAAAATATTTTCAAAACCCTAAAAATCCAAAAAGATTTAGTTTAGTTTATTTTAATTTATTTGCACCTTAAAAACCCCCTAATTGACCAATTAATTAGGATAGTTACTTAGGAAATCCAAATAGAGCTCCTTGAGAAGAATGACTAGTTGCCCTATACTACATTATTGGTGCAATCATTTTGACAGACCGATTTAGGCGACAATCTCGGTTCGATCACCCCACCATACGGCACACCAAGCAGTTAGTGCACATCTAACGCAGAAATTTCCCATGTCTTGCCCCTTATTCGGAATTGATGTGTTGAAGGATCATACGCATGGATCATTGACACTATAAGATCGTGAGGAAGTTTAATGCAATCCTTCAGCTTAAGCGACTTAGTGAACCCCAATTCATTAACCCTCTCCTTCAGACCATCATTGCTGATTATGTAGTCAACCAGTTGCTTGAATTGCCACAGTGAGCAGCGAGTTAGAAAAGTAGCGTTCCTTTTTGCCCTCTTCTTTGGGGGTCTAGATTTTTTAGCTTGATTAATGTATTCCATGCTCTGGTCATCACTCAAAGCTCTCCACGCTTTTATCACATCATCATTATGCACAATACATTTTCCAACTTTCTGACCATAATCTTGTTTTAAAAACTCACTTTTGAAAAGAGCCAACCTATTCGAGAACGCTTTAGATGTCTCCCCTCTTGCCTTCCCATTTTCCCTTTGTCATCTGAATTTTGCCTTTGTTTAACCGCATTCACTCCTTGTTCAACCATGGTTTTTTGTTTTGTTACCAGCACAAATCACCTTAGTCATATAAGAGAAATGTACAAGTTGTTAATTTCTGCTATTTGTAAAACAACAATGTTGTTCTTTAAATAAAACATAAATGCAAGTTTCATGAATATAATGTTACAATCGAAAAAAATTATAAATACTGAACTACATCAATAGTATTCAAATGGAAAACAATATTATGCAATCAGAAATAAGTAACTAATAGTTTTGAAACTCCTGAAAGAAATAAACAAATAATTATAACAAATGGCTATTAAAAGGGTAGTTTAATACTTATAATCGTAGCCATAGCCCAAAACCTTTTAATGCACTAACATTCATAATTCATGCTTCAAACGTATTATGGTTTGCCTTACTAATTAGCATTAACCTCCAATAGGCCCAATTGACTCTCATCTGCCCACTAATCTTAATTAGGCCCATCTAATGAAATACTAATGAAATAAGGGTATTTGCAATTAAATTGCCAACTACTAATACCCTGATTTAAACCCATATGACTGATTTAATTCCAAATTTCATATGCTTATAGAACTACAACAAAAAAAGACATCACAAATATGATTATAAATCTATAGAGTCAATCTTAGAAAAAGATCAACACTCCTTCAACTAAAAAGAATAAAATAATTCTTTACTACGACCTGATGATAATTAAGCAAAGTTAACGAGTAACTACTACAAACTATCTGTCAGTGCAATTTAGATAACTTTTAAACAAAAATTGCTTCACATTATGATAATTAAACAAAAAGTGCAATTTAAACAAAAATTAGCTACTGATTAGTAATTTAGTACACACTATCTTGCAGCGCAATTCACATGAGTTTTAAACAAACCAAAATTGCTTCACATGAGTTTTAAGCCCAAACCAACTTACATCTGCCAGCACACTTCAATCTCCAGTAAACATCATCAACAACAAAATTTATAAAATACAACAGACAAGGTTTTCATGCATTTGCTTCTTTGAAGACCATAATGTCCAATAAAAATTAGCCTACCCAATTGAGTAATTTTGAGGTATGCAAAATGTTGTCAAAACAAAAAACTATGTAAAAAGAAGCAAATGAGTAAGGAGTTATGTCTCATTAGCACAAAAATACTTTTTTAGTTCCTTCCAAACTTGAACAAAATTTCTTTTTAATAAAAGCTCTTTCTCTACCCAATTATAAAATTAACTCATTAAAGTATCATACTCTGTCTAAAACATACAATCACTGGAAATGGAACAAGCAAGCAAGAGGCGTAGATAGATTATAAAGCAAAACTTTTTAAGCGTGATTTGAAAACATTCCTTATCAATCTTGAATATTCAACAATCAACCTAATTGTTCATGAGTTGGCATCTCGCAAACTGATCCAAAACTGTACAACAGAGGTGTTTACTGGTAGAATTCTTATGACTTGCTATATTTATTGACATATCCATCAACAAGCTTTCCAATTAACTGACATAAAGAAATATAGTGGTTCACTGAATCTATGGTCGTTCAAATCTGATAAGGTTGTAGGGTGCTAATAAGTTATTCAAATCTTCGTACTAGGTATAAAAAATCAATCCAACTCCCTCTTAGCTTTTCAATATTATACCCACAGATAAGAACCTTTTAGGGTTCCGAAATAGAGGCATCCCAAGCAAAACTCATACTTTCCACTTTTCCTTGTCACGCACAAGAAGCTATCGGATCCTTCTTCTGCTGGCAATCGACACTGCGAGAATGCCTTCTCTCCTTTTTCTAGTGTTGGTAACAGCAACAATACGTTCTCTTCAGCTAGCGAATGCCACTGAGAACGACAATATAGATGGGGAAAATAAAATGACAGTCAGGCCCTATCGCTAATAAGAGCTTCTCCCCTTCCACTGTAATAGTGACAACGGTAAGAACTTTTCCCCTTCCACTGTTGCAAGCGATGCCGCAACAATGGCTTCTCTTTACCTGACTTTCTTGATGAATGACGACGACACACAGTTGGTGAAAAAATTGACAATCGGCCCTACCATTTGTTTACCTATCCCATTTTAACTTTAACTCAGGGCACAATGGTCTTTTTCCAAATTCAAAAAATCAATCAAACTCCTTCTTGTCATACTGATATGGGATTTGACCATTTCAGACCACTAAAATGTCTTTTACATATTTGGATTGTCTTTTTCTGGGATTTTCCCTAATATTATCTAAATACTATAAAAATAATTTTTTATGTAATTTATTCTGCTTAGAATCTATTCTCTAAAATTCTTTTTATTATTTTTTATAATTTTTTTTAAAAAAATTATTTAAAATGAGCTACAATAAGACAAAAATGCTCATATCGTTAAGGGCAGTTAACTTTTGACGTGTGGGTGTAGGGAGGCAAGAGAGAGTTAGATGAGAATGGGAGGGGTGTGGGAAGAGAGAGAGAGAGAGAGTGTGTGTGTGTGTGAATTTTTTTTAATAAGTATTCAAGTGCAAACATGTAAAAATTTCCATTTACATATCTTGCATGTGCTTTTGACACATGTATAATCTTCGAGTGTAAAAATACTTATGAACATTTAAAAATAAGGTAAAAATGCTAGCTCCGTTAATTAATGCTAATGTCCATTTTGTGGGCCCTACTTTAATAAATTTTAAATAATTATTATGAGGACGTAGGTGCAAGAAAATGCATCTACATATTTGTAGTGCGTCTGATACCATATACAATTCTTGGGATATAAAAATACCTATGATCATTATAAAAAGAATTGTGACAAAAATGTCAACTCTTTTAATGAAGGTAAACATGATTTAATTTATTGTTTTGTAGGTCCCATGTTAATAATTTTTTGATTTCCAACAGAGTGCAAAAATAATTGGTTTGGAGGGATGTGAAGATGCAAAAACTAAAAAAAAACCTAATATACAATGTTATGCGGATAAAAATACTAGCTCTATTAATAAAGGCAAACACTTGTTAATTTCTACTTTTGTTGGTCTCCCTTTAATAATTCTCTGATTTCCAATAGGGTGCAAAAATACTTTATGATCAAAAGGGAAAAAATGCAAGCTATGCTAATGAAGACAAACATTTGTTAATTTTCTGGCTTATTTAATTAAAGGAAAAGTGTCAAACCCCTCTTTCAGTTTCACATTTATTAGAGTATTGAAGCACAGTTCATAAATGAGTAGAAAATAGAATAAAATAGTACTGATATATTTATACAAACTTGGAGTGCATATAGTGTTTTCCATAGGATTACACATCTTATTACATATATATACAGTGTCTCAAAAGTTCCTAAGAAAAACTAACCAAGTATATCAAAAAGTGTCTGTTGGTCGGGACTCGGACATCTAAGATCTTGTCTCTAGATTCTTGCCCTAGGAACTACTACCTCTAACTGGATAAACTAAATTTGAGGAAAGGGGTGAGGTTCAAAGGAATCTTAGTAGTAACAGGCGATCATTCATAATAAATGCAAACATGCTAAACATGCAAAGCAACCATCCACATTATCATACCATAGTCATCAGTATCATCATCATCATAACATATGTAGAGTTCAAGTAATCATCATATCAATGCATGGTGTAATGCATGACTTAAGTCTCATGGTAGACTATAATTAGTCACACCACCTCAAGGGCATCCCCGCCTTAGCCTCATGGGCATCTGCCTGTTACAGGCTAGTGGTGAACCCAAAGTAGTTACACTGTCTAATGGGCATTAGCCCATCTCAGTCTAACAATGGACTACGAAGAATCACACCTTCTCCCTGGCATTCTTGGCATGGGCGTCTCCATGTCTCATCTCAGTCTCATGCATGGTATACAATACATGCAATATATCTCATACATTATGGAAGGCAGAGTTACTATATGAAGTCTTTTCGACGTAAATAGCTCTATCGGCTTTTCAGTCCTACTCAAGTAAATATCATATCCTATGAATCCAAATATGATGCAAATAATTTATTACTCATTCAAGTTTATTTTCTAAGTGCCTAACATTGATTATTTCTCTATAAAATACCCAATCACAAAACTATCCTTAATGTACCGTTTTACTTCCTTATTGTATTTGGTCTGATTTCGCTTTTCTAAAAATTATGAGACGACTTACCCCTACATAATTTCGCATGCAGAATCAATTTTTTACCTTAGTTTTGGAAAATTCAATGTCAAATGACCATACTACCCTTAGCAGTCCCAATTTAGGTTTTTAAACCCATTTTTGTCATTTTGAGTTCGGGGGCTTTTTGGATTTCAGGCCAACATGAACCCCTTTTAATTTTCCCTTCTAAACGCAATGGAACTATTAGAATTTTCAAATTCCATCTCTAACCCTTATTTTCCCTATTTGGCCGCAATATAACCTTATATATTCAAAAATGTGATTTTCCTGAATTCTACCGATTAAACCTACTCTTTTTTTGCTCCTAATTAGTATTTAATCATTTATACACTAACCACACATGATTTAGAGGAAATTTGGGCAGCATAACAGCTAGGTTTCCTCCTTTCCCAAACCAAAAATTCAAAGCAAAATAGCCCCAGATTCAAACTACAATAAACCATAACAGTAAGCTTATACTGAAAGAATCAAAGTTTCGGAAGTTACCTATGATTTTCCCACTTTCTCTCTCCAGGGCTGAAAGTCTTCTCTCTCCTTCACCCCTAATTTTGTGTTCAAATCAACAAATTAATTGGGGAAAAATAGGTAGGAGTGGTCCTAAGTACCGAAAACTACAAAAAATCAGTGTTTTATAGTAATTTACCTTAAAATTTTGGATCACTAGAGCTTAAATGCTTTGCTGCTCTCTCTCTCTCTCTCTCTCTCTCTCTCTCTCTCTCTCTGTTTTTGTAGTTCAGGTCATGAAATGGGTGTAGGGGAGGTTGAAGATGAGTTAAACAAATGAGATTGGGGTGCTGAAATGACTATTGTATCATTCCATTTATGAAATTCAGATTTCTGGACAAAATTTTTACCTAAATTGAAAATTCATAACTAATTGTACACATATTGAATTGAAGTGATTCCAAATCTCAAATGTCCCTTATTGAGTCTAGTTTTAGGAAAAAATAATTTCTTAGATAAATTGAAATCATAAAATTCCCAAAAAATTTCATTTCTAAACACTGCTCCTGAAACTGGTGAATTTCACTGGGCAAACTTAAAAAATTCATATCTCTTAGCATATACATCCCATTAATTTGGTTAACCTATCAATTTAAAGCTTAAGATGTCTACTTTCATCCTGAAAAATATCATGATATTTAGACATCATTTGGTCATTCAAAATCTTACGACAACATGACTGCCTCCACAACACTTTTGTGGAAATTCTCCCAAAATTCTATATTTATTGATATAATCATTTACTAAGTTTCTATGTGGGAATTTTGAGATATTACAAAAAGTTTTGATAATGGACTATGAAAGGGCATTAAAAGGGAGTTGACAGCATAAAGATGACGACAATGTGAGTGGCTAGAGAGAGTCAATACCTATGTGAATGTATGGATTTTGTTTGGAGAGGGATAGAGAGAGAAATAGGTGTATGGGAGAGGGGTATAGGAAAAGAGAGAGGGTAAGAGTTTTTTAAATAATGATTAAAAATTAGTAAAGTAGGGCTCATAAAAGTATAAATTAACGAATGTTTGCCTTCATTAACATAGAAGAAATTTTTGTCCTTGTTTTTAATAATGATCATAGGTATTTTGCACCCCTCAGATTCTAAATGTTGATAGAAACACATGTGGAATTTGTATGAGTATTTTTGTACCTGCACACTCAATATAATTATTAAAAAATATTAAAGTAGAGCCCACAAAACGAACATTAGTATTAAGTAACGGAGCTGGCATGTTTGCCCCATTTTTAAATGTTCATAGGTATCTTTGCACCCAAGAATTGTATATGATGTCAAGGGCACATGTGAGATATGTATATCGGTTTTTTTTTTTTGCATCTTTGCCCAATATTCATTGAAAATATTTGAAGTGGGGCTTACACGACTAAAAGTTAGCTGCTATTAACGGTATAGGCTTTTTTGCCCCATTTAATGAAGTTCATAGGCACTTTTGCACTCAAAAAATATTTATAGTGTTGAATGCACTTTTGAGAAAAGTTCTTGGGTATTTTTGCACTTTAATCCTATCGTAAATACTCTTTTGGTTCTATATACATGAATCTCCCAATATTTTTCATACATACTAAGAAAACATTAAACTTCATTAACTCTTCTATAAAATTCAAGAACCTTCCAACATTACTCCTGCTTAATATATATTATACTTCGTGACAATAAAGTTAATACAATAATAAATTAAGGGTAAAATTGTACATTCATATAAAAATTTTCTCTTTCTACCTTATAAATACGACAACAAATTTTATTTTCTCTCCTATTTATATATAAGACAAGATGAGTATGCATTATATTTAGATTAAAATCAACTCCTTAAATATTTTTTATATTAAATATTGGAGAAAATATTAATGAGAGATTGTGATTAGACAATCCATTGAGATCCATTATCATGAAGAGCAAAAAAATTTCTTACATGATTGTTGGGATTTGGAGATACATCACACTTTCAAAGACATTATTCAATGTGGTGATTACTTAGCCTGTTATAATTACTTGGTTCATGAAAGTCATAATATCTCCATCAAGAATAGAGACAGTACTGTTACAGTAGGCAGTTTGAGAATGTGTTTAGAAGTTCAACAAGCCTTTTGCTAAGCTTTTGAAAGTTTTACTAGGAAAGGAAGCAATTGAAATATGATATTGTAATTTGCAATTAATATTCCATTCGATCTTTTTTATAAGTAATTTTATCTCTTTTAGGGATGATTCTTAATTCTTAAATTTAAATAATTTTATTTTTGTGTCTCAGAATTTAAACTACATTATACTTTTTTACCCTATTAAATATATAACTTTATATTAGTTATAGCCCACTCACCATAATTCTCTTTTATTTAATCATTTATTACTTATTCTCTCTTATATTTTTTTTATGGAAATTTGTGTTTTGATCCTGGGGAAGGGAATTTACAATTAAACGGTCCCGTGAAATTGTGTAATTGCAATAAAGTCCTATGGGACTTTTTGTAATTAATTCCATATGGGAAATTATCCCATTGCCCTTAATAAAAAAAATAATTTTTCTCTCTCTGTCAGTCAGTCAGACGTTGTTACTGTCTCTGTCAGACTCTCTCCCTCTCTCTGTCTAAAGTTATAGTTGTTAATGGCAGCATATTGAGTTGTTAATGGAAACACACATATTTCTAATGGCATTTACAAAAAAAAAAAAAACAGAGAATGAGATACACTTTCCATTGATAATTCAATGTGCTGCCATTAACAACTCAGGGGTGTTCTTGGAATGGAACGAGATTGAGAAATCTCATTCTTGATCTTGATCTTGAAAGAGGCTTGCGAAGGGAATTTGTTCCCAATCCCAATCCTAAAAAATTCTTGAAAAATAGGGTTCAGAAAATTCCAAAAAAAAAAAGAGAGCGCTATGTAAAAAGTAAAAAAAAAAGTAATAAACATTGTCAAAAAAAATGAATAAGAATTTATTCTCTAACACAAACTAAAAGGAGCATTAGTTTCCTCAAAAAATATAATTAAAAAATTTTCAAGTCTTTGATTTTTATGACATGAGTCTACCAAAAATAAAGAATAATGTATACATTACTCTTCTATATTAAGTATTATCTTGAAAATAAAAATTATAAAAAATTAATAGGCACATTATTTAATTAATTTTGTAAAATAGAAAAAATGAATGGCTTTTGACTTAGTGGTACTTATATAATTTTAGAAAAATTTTAAAAAATATAAATATATATTTTTGGGATCAGGAAAAGTTCAAGATCTGGAAGTCCTATTCCTGATCCCGAATAAATTTTTCCCAAAATTGAACATTTCTCGTCTTGAAAATTTCAGCATGGGAATTTCTTGTCCTGATTTGCTTGGGTTCGGGACAGGAAAATGTTGAAAACCCCTTAATCAACATGCTACCATTAACAACTCAATGTGCTCCAATAGACAACTATAACTTCAGACCCAGAGAGAGAGAGACAGACAATGTCAGAGTGACTGAAGGAGAGAGAAAAATAATTTATTTTTCTCTCTTTGTCTGAAGTTATAGTTGTCAATGGAAACACACTGAGTTGCCAATGACATAACAATGAATTTTCAATGGAAACACACGTAAAATATAGAGAATGATATGCACTTTTCTTTGACAACTCAATGTGCTGCCATTGATAACTCAGTGTGTTTCCATTTACTACTTAATATGCTACCATTGACAACTATAACTTTAGACATAGAGAGAGACAGAGATAGTTTGACAGAGATAGAGATAGCGTCTGACTGACTGATGAAGAGAGAAAATTTATTTTCTTATTAAGGGCAATAGGGTAATTTACCATCTAGAATTAATTGCAAAAAAGTCCCACTAGACTTTATTGCAATTACGCGAATTCATAGGACCATTTGATCATATTTTCCGTTGGCTGAGACCTAATCGCAATTTTCCTTATTTTTTATTCATTCTCTCTCACATACTCTGTTCATAAATAAAGGTATATTTAGAAAATACATACTTTTTTTTAGATATTTATTGTTTTTAACTAATCTTAGATGACTATTCGTTTTGCATAATACATAAGAAAGTTGTTTATTAATTGAGAATATGATTAGGTTCATGTTCGTGATATAAACTTGTACCTATTAATTGGAACCCAAGAAAGAAGAAATATTTATCACCTTGACTTGCCGATAAGGTCATATTCAATAAAATTGGGGTTAAGGTGCAAATTTAGCAAGCAATTATTTTCCTATGAATGTCCAACACAATTAACTATTTTAGAGTGCAAAAAATTTTGAACATTCACATATTTGTCTTGTAAATGCCCATATTGTCTTTCCATCAACAAAACTTAATTTTATTTTGACCACAATTGTGTAATAAAGAATTTTTATAAGACAAATATGTAAATGGCCAAAATTATTTAAATTCTTGAATTCTTTTAAATTTCTTTATTTGTTTTGTAAATATCAATATTTTTCTTTTAAATCCTTGAAATCTATATTTGTTTTATAAATTTCAAAATAGAGGAGAGGCCTCGAAGGTGGAGCAAATAAAGGGAGGAGAACAAAAAGGTGTGAAGTAGAGGAGAAGATGTACTTCTTAATTCATAAATAAAATTTAAAATGCATGAAGGGGGATGCTCTTAAGTAAATTGAGAGGTGTATGGACTAGAAGACAAAGGCAGTTGAACTTGCCAGATCTGTCGTTCTAATACATAGAATCTGCCAAGGTCAATTTATCAGAGGAAGGAAAAGGACATGATGAACACAAATTATAAAAGACAATTTTATTCAAAACATAAACAACGTAGATGTCAAATCCCCTTTTCATATAACTATAATTAACAAATATTTTAAAGTGTAAAATCCTCTTTTCATATAATACTATGTAACAAATATATTATAATGTAATAATTGATTTAGATGAGTTAACCATGATAGAAAAGTTAAAAACTAAATCTTTAAATGATCTATCATGGTTAAAAGAGTAAAGCCCGATTTTAGGAATAATAGAACAAAACCCCTT
>JBAGKO010180896.1:0-16361 GCA_037177275.1 Acacia concinna | reverse complement strand
AAGTGATCGCTTAGGGTTTATAAAAAGAAACTTAGAGAATTAATTGAACCCCTTATCCTTTGAAAGCAATGAAAACCAAGTAAGCTGTTGCCGAGAGACTAGCGTATCATTAGAACTTTAGAAATTAGTTATTTTCCAAAACCCTAAAAATCCAAAAAAAATAGTTTAGTTTAGATTAGTTGAATTTAATTACTTTGCACCAGAAAAACCCCCTAATTAACTTACTAATTAATTTAGTTAGAAATTAGGAAATTACTTAGGAAATCACTAATAGCTCCTCAGAGAAGAATGATAGGTTGCCTCTATACTACATTTAGGTGCAATCTCATGATGGTCAAATCACGTGACAGATTTCAGATCGATCAGGGAGTTCAATGTGGGAGATCAAGTTTTGTCAAGACTAAGGCGTTTCAAAGTATCCATAAGGGCTTGATCCGAAGGTATGAAGGGTTGTTCCTGGTGATTGCGTAAGTGGGAAAAGTTTCGTATCGCCTGGAACTCCCCAAGACCTTAAAGATTCACTTGGTCTTTCATGTAAGTATGTTGAAGCCATACCATGAAGACATGGAAGGCCCAAGGTGAGGAACATCAATTTGAGCACCTCTCGTGGTAACTAAGTCCTACGATAAGGAGATCAGGGAGGTACTTGCGAAACAGGTGATTCAGAGATGGGGTGTTCCACCTAACACCCAATACCTGATCAAGTGGAAGAGGCTACCCAAGTCTGAGGCAATGTGGGAAACTAAAGAAGAGTTATGGCAGTTCCAGGACATTCTTCAAGATTTCGAGGCGATGAGGACGCCGCCAGATTAGGTGGGGAAGAATGTCATGCTCTAGAATTTTCTAGAGGTTTTTTGTACATACTATAATTTACTTGATGTATGTAGAATAGTATGGAGGGATCTAGAGAACTCTAGGATAGTGTGGAATCATGTGGAGAGTTCTAGAGAACTCTAAGATGTAGGGTAAGTTCATAGAGTTATGTGGAGAATTTTGGAATACTCTAGGACATAGGAGAGTTTCCATGAGAAATGTAGAAACTTATGGAACTTTCTGGAGACTCAATCTCAACAATCCATCCAAGGACATATGTCGCAATCTCACGACCTCAAGGGGGAAGGTTGAGTAGTATAAATACGGGGTGCCATTTGCTCATAAAGCATCTAAGAAGGATCCAAGCATCCAAGAATCAAGTGCACTCTTGTAACACTCTTATAATCTCCTTTGTAAAGCTCTCTTTAAATTTATACAAAGTTCTTTCCTTACGCATTCTCTTGAGTCTTTGTGTTGAGAGGTTGACTTGGCTAGTTCGCGATAAGCAACAAGGAGCTGAGTGCCGCATGTGTGCTTGTAAGAGACAAGTCCGTGACACCATGCTCTTGGTTTTGAGAAGACATTTATGATAATTAGTTTCATACTAAGTTTTATGAGAAAGTATTCTAATGCTCAACTCCTTATGATTGTTCCCAAGGGAATATTGGCCATTTGGAAAAAAGGAGTTCCAGACATGGCAAGTGTAGGACCTTTTTTAATCTTTAAATTTTACTCTCACTACTACAAAAAAGAGATCTAACGTCACTAAGGTACATTCGCTTTTTAAAAAACAGAAGTTAAAACAAATTTGGTGGTAATGTCATAATAAATTGGATGATTTTTTTGAAGGGGATTTTTTTTTATTTCTGGGCTTGAAGAACAGACATCAGTTGGCATGTGATAACAAAATAGATGCCCAACTGGGCATCTGTTTGGCACCAGTCTGACTCCTATAGTGTAGGCGTCAAACTGATGGGACGTTATATTTGGTGTCAGTTTTAAAAAATGGACGCCAAATATATCATATTACCTCTGTTCTCTTAAAAAGCGGACGCCATTTTTTTCGCCTCTCTCCTATTCTCTCTTCTTTTAAACTATTCTCTCATCTTCTTCTTAGCCATTTATCTCATATTTCAACTAAACTTTGAACTATTTCTCTCTTCTTTCACTTGAATCATTAGCCACCTCACTCCATCTTCTCTTGTTGGCTCCTTCTCATAGTGTGTGTCTGTTGGTCACCTTTCTTCCTGTCACCCGACTCTCCTCTTTTAAACACAAATTACCTCATAGCCTTCGTTACTCGACAAACTTATCTCAAAGCAAAGGTTCCACCAAATTACTAGAAGCACTCATATCTGGAAAATTTAGCAACTGGTATGGTCACTTTAATTTTTTTTCCCTATGATTGTGTTAATTTTACGTTGGTAGTGACTTTAATTTTTTTTTTTCGCTTCTCATGTGTTAATTTGATATTGTTTCTGTTAATCCATATGTATTATATTATATTAATAATTTTATATTGTCTGACACCTTTGCTTGATTTTTTTTTCAGATCGCTATATTGCTCTGCGCGTTAAGAGGAATTTATTTAGTTGAAATGGTTGTTTGCACAAAAAGCCATTATAGGCGTCCGTTAATACAAAACAAACACCATTAATAGTGTCTGTTATTGTCTAAACAAACACATATTTTAGGCGTTTGTTCTTTAAAAAAATAGACGCCTAATCTTTATCTTTCGCATCCATTTCATAACTGGACGTTTTTTCAAAATTTTTTTAACGTCTCCCACATAAGCGTCCCCTTTAAAACAGACGTTAAAGGCATTTTAAAATAGACGTTAAAACCTTTACTTATAGTAGTGTCTATTTATCTAGGCCACGTCTGAAATTCTTTTTGTCAAGCGGTCATACATACTTAATGGTTACTCAATTGTTAAATATAGTGCACTATAAATAACGGTTAAGTTTGAAAAACTGTTAAATATATTGCTCAATATTAAACGCTTAAAGACCGTTATATATGCATATTTGACGTTCAAATATATAATGGTTAAATACTTGACAAATTTGTAGTAGCGGATATGGTAATATACAGTGTAATTCTGTTGTTTTAGATTTTGTCCGCAGCTCTATGTTAAGTTAATGTTCTACAAATTTCATAAAAAAAGGTCAGAAGCATGTGCGCAGAATTAAGCATCATCCTTTCAGTTGTTACTGGCCGATTTGAATGTTTTCCTACAAAGTAATCACTGTCCCATGATTGTCATTATTTTCTAATTACGACAAATTTGTGGGCTCTCGCTTGGTCTTCCATTTTTTTATTATTTCTGGACGAACTATGTCTAATCATATCTTATTATTTACTATCCTACCTCCCCGCTTCTTTTTACAAGACAATTTGGTTTTGGTGGATGTACAAGATGATTTGCTAAATCTTGATTAACAGTAATTACTGTTTTTTTTAAAAAATGAATATGAAAAAAGTGATTTTGATTAATTAATAGACAGTAAGCTAAGAGATCAGAGAAATATAATAAGTAATGAAAGTTATTTGTGAATGATAAGATATAAGATAGTTTTAAAGAAATCAACTAGTTTTCTTTTTCTTTTTTTCCTTTTTTGAACGTCACTAGTTTTCTTAACCTGTATAAAATTATTGATAAATTTGTCTTATAAAAAGAAACCACAAGGATGTGTGTATATATGTATATATATTTATATAGGGAAAATTCTAAAAAAAGACAAGTGAAATAGGAAAATCCCAATTCAGTATAGCAAAATCAGAAAATATCAAATCAGTCTTTTTTGTACTTTTGTTGGGTAATTAAGAAAATGCCACTGAATTTTTTACAACACTAGTTTCACAATTCACAACACGAGTATCTAAATTAATAACATCAGCACAAACAACTCAGTGTAAATACGTAGTACCTGATGTTGTTAATTTATATATTTGTGTTGTGAATTATAAAACTGGTGTTGTGAAAAATTCAGTAGCATTTTTGTAATTACCCAAAAAGTACAAAAAATATTGATTTGGGATTTTTCGATTTCGCTGTACTAAATTGGAATTTTTCTATTTCACTTGTCTTTTTTTAGAATTTTCCCATTTATATATCAAAAAGGGTCAACACCTTCAAGTATTTTTCTAGATGCATTTAGCATGTTAAAATATTTTGTGGTGTATTCCTGAAGTATGTTTTTCAAGTGTATCCATCAACTTAAAAGTAATTTTTTAAAATGCGTCTGACACCTTGAAGTACTTTTTTAATTGTCATTACTAAAAGTTTTTTTTGTGCATCCAACACTAAAGGTGTATTTGGATGGGGAGAAATAAGGAGAAAATGAATACTAGATTTAAAAATTTTCATAAATGATAAAAAAAACTTACTATTTTTTAAAGTTTTCTCCCCTAATTTTCTTTATTCCTAATTTTCTCTCAATCCAAACATGAGGTAAGAGTATGTTTAGCTCAATGAAGGGAAGGGGAGGGGGACAATTTTAATGGAGGGTTTAAAAAGTATTTTGTTTGGAGGACAAAAAGGGAAGGCATGAGAAGAATTTTAATATTACTTTGTTTAGTATATTGGGGAGGGGAGGGGAGGAAAAATACTTCTATATTGACAATTTTGCCATATTTCATTTGAGTTGTTTTTTGCTTTCTAAAATGTTAATAAAATATAATTATAAATTACATTTATTACATACAATTATAATTTTATAATTATTAAAATTAAATAAATATAATTATAATTCATACTTAATAGCTACTATATACTACACAATAATATATATATATATATACATACTTAGTATCAATAATTATGATTCTATAATCCTTATATATGCACAATAATGTAAAAAAGGTAATTAACAATATAATAATGTAATCAACAGAAATTAAAATAGATACTAATCAATGTAAAAGTTTTTAAAGTGTAGCATAAGAACTAATATTTGTCATGTAATCTTAAAGATTTAACTACAACTTTCAATGTGTGTATGCACTAATTTGTTTTTCTTGTTAGAAATATCTACAAAGCGGTCAATATATATATCAATAATGCTTTGCACTCTTATGATGCAATAGTACAACAAGTGGACTGTTTTTTGGACCTTTAAATTATATAACATGCTTAACATAATAATATATCAGTAATCATGGTTTTTATTTATAGTTTGATTAGGATTTATAATTACCTGTCGAAGTCGCAATTAATCAATATGTATGGTTAATTGTGATATTCTATTATATTCTCATCTTTATAATATATATAGGCACACAAAATTACCTATACTTGTTATGATATTTTTAAAAATAATATGGGGATTGGCAGTAGAGAAAAGAGTTAATGGGTTCACATATTGGAGATACTTGGAACATTCGAGTGAGGATTTTAGTTAAACAAATTGCAGAGCTAGGCAAGAAAAATTTTGCAGATTAAAAAAAATATAATGCAATATGATACAATAATATATAACATAAATATAAAAGAGAAACAATGCTAGGCATATTAAAAAAAACCACGGGCATGTTAATCAATATAAATTAAAATATTACATTTTCCCTCTAAATTCCCCCAATTTTAGAAGGGAGGGTTAGAAGGGGGGAGGAAAGAAAATTTTTTAAATTTTTCCTTCCCCTCCTAAAAGCTTTACGTATTTAAATAAGGGGAGGTGAGTAAAATCTACCAATTCCCCTCCCATCTACCATACCAAATAAGCCCCAAGGCACAAAAGATACTTCAAAGTGCTATGCGCTCTAAAAAAATTCTTCAGAAAAACACTTTATGATATTAAATGCACATGAAAAAATACTTTAAAACGTTGGATGAACTTTTTGTTTTTATTAACCCTTTAGGTATCCAGCAAGCCCACTAATCCAGATAAAAAATTTATGACTACGATGCCTCTCCTTTTTAATGTTTAATTTTTTTTCGAACGTGGTAGAGGATGCACTCATGCACCTTGACCCCTCTATATATATATATATATATATATTACATTGGTAATAACAAGCAAGCACTAAACTTTTTCCTCCTCAAAGCTAAATTCCCTCTTTAAACAAGCTTTAAAGGCACAATTCCTCAACTCTGGTAAGTGTTGGGCCATAGGATATCACTCCTACATTGAGTTCAAAGTTTTAATTATTTAGTTTTATTTATTTTCGGCCTATTTTATGTATTTCTTATTTTATTTATTTTTTATTTTATGAAAAGAGGGAAAAAAGGAAAAGGAAATAAATAAAAAAGGAAACCCTAATATAAAAAAAGTAGGCTGCAAATTTGTGTGTGAAGGAAAAAAAGAAAGTTTACTTGATAGCTTTTTATAAGAGAAAATATTCTCAACAGTTTTGAGGGTTAAGAACAGTTTTGATCGAGATGACGATCGGAAGGCAATTTCTTGTCTGATTGATCTAGATTTTTGTGTGGAGGTTTTAGACACACAGAACTTCATTCTAGATGGTCAAATCATCTATTGGAGTCTTCTATTTTTCCCAAAATTTTTTTAAATGTACGTTCACATTTGCTGCAGAATTTTTTGAGTGACTTTGATCACGCCGATGATCAGATAGTCAATTGTGGTTCAATTGACCTAAAATTTGGTGGAGGTGTTTGATACATATAGATCTTGAATCTGAGTGGTGGTATCATGGATTAGAGCTTTCTACCATCTCTAGTTTCCACATGAACTATGTTACGATTGGTGATTTTTGACACATGCCGATTGTATCTTCGTTCAAGAGCTATGTTGTATTGCTCTATTTTCTCTTCTATTTTATTGATATAATCCTTTTGTGATATTTGTGGATGAGTTGGATTTATTGTTATCCTGTAATTGAGTTTTGTACTAGAGCATTGAACTTTGTATTCCTTTTAAAGTTAGTGGAATCTTTTTGCTTTGGGTTGTGGCTGTTTGCTCTCACTCACATTGAAGGGAAGATTTTTCTATGTTAAATTATTGTGTCTCCATTTATTATTTTGTTGCTTAAATTATTTTTTACTTTTATTGACTCCATACAATTCTTTTATTAAGAATATTTAATATTGGTTGCGCTATTTCTAACAGTAAGTTGATATAATTCTTATTATCAAAATGAAATAACCGAAGAGTAGTGCTTTGGCAATGATGATTATATATTCTAATCATGTTTATCAGGTTTCTGCATGTGAATACAGAAAGTTTGTTCTGGCATAGCAGCTTTCTTTCTGTTTTAGAACCACATTATTAGCTGTTACTAGAATAAAACTAGTAATAAATCTTTAGGTAAAGGAGTAAAAATATATATGTGATTTTTTTTAAAAATTACATCTAATACCGCATATTTCTTTGGGTGCAACAGTGACTATATAGTTATATAAGTGGTATAAAAATACCCATTGACCATTAAATTTGACTTTTTTCACTTTAAAGGTTTAAATGGATGATGACTCAATTAAGGTTTTAGTATAGGTAATAGTAAATAAAAAAGAAAAAAAATCCACATCTTCCCATATATATTAATTTATTATTTTAAAGAAATAAAAAAATGCTTAACTTTTTTATGCTGGATATAGAAAACTATCATATTAAAGTGATTTATAGATAATAAATAAATATCAATGAGTATATGTGAATTATTATTTATTTTTATCCACTGCCACTAAACTAAAATTTTAGTTAAATCATCGTCCACATAGGTGGTAAAAGTGAAAAAAGTTAAATTTAACATCAATTGGTATTTTTTGCCCCACTTCTATAACCACATAGTTACTGTTGCTAAAAAAACATGTGGTGTTAAACGCAATTTAAAAAAAAAATCAGATGTATATTTTTAAACCTTTACCTTCAATCTTTTTTGTTGTTCTTCTTCTTCGAAATGATCGCCAAGTTTTGTCTCCTTTTCACATGCATGCATGGTTCATTGTTGGATGTACGTTTTAGATACAAAACTGACACACAGCCATTTTGAAATGGAGTTATTATAAAAAAAAGACTACTATTATTTAAATTAATCATTCCAACAAGTGAAAGTTTAATTATATATAGAGACACTGTTAATAATTAATTAGCTAGGGAGGTTTTGCATAACAATTAACATATAGGGATGAATAAAGTTTTTTTTTAATTACTGACATATAATATTCTATTAATGACATACAACACACACCAAAACCACCTAAAACTTTGCTTTTTGAATTTCTTCAACATCCACGTTAGTGCTCTTTGGTGTACCGCACTATCTCTTGTGTATGACGAAGATGTTGGCCAGGCTGATGGTACTTTCAAACCTTTTTTTATCATACTAAAAGTAAATAATTAACTTTTAGAGTTAATATTGCGATAATAATAAGAACAAAAATGATGTTTGCTGGTGCTTATCCATCCCAATCATGATGAACTGTTCATGAACCCAATCTAACCACACAGCTTTGTACACGCATGTTGCAGCAACGTAACGGTGCTAACTGCTAATTAATTAAGGTTGGCCTGGACAACTCCGTACCAGTTAATCAAAATATACTAATCTCTCTTATAATACTCTTATTATAATAAAAAAAAAAAATATGAGTGCCCCAAACATATACTCCATTCTGTCCTAATTATAAGGGCCTTTTGAAAATTTAATTTGGTCCTAATTATAAGGGTCTTATCTACATTGTCTTCTATATTTTACCATTTTTTTTTTCAAACTACCCTTACAATCCCCTTAACCTAAAAATTATAAGTACCATTTTCGTCCCATTATAAATTTATTTTGTCTAAAAAAATTTAGTATATTAAGAGTTAGATTGAGAAGTAACTTTTGAAAAAAAAAAAAAAAGGAGGGGAATGAATCAGTGAACGGATGCTGCCTTGGTTGGAAATTAAAATCGTGTTTTTCGTGGGGATAGCTACGTGACGCATCGGGGGCAATCAAATGGTGGAGGGAGTATGGGGAAAATTAGGGGTATGTTTGGAATATCAAGTTATATTTAATAATAATTGTTATATTTAATCTCTTCTAAAAAGTCAAAAGCTTTTATAATTAGGACTGGAGTGAATAATTAATAATTGTTTTCATAATTCTTATAATAGTTAACGTTTTTACATTATTTCACCTTTAGTCCTTAATACATGACTCAACTGACTAATTTAGAAAGATTAAATAAGTTAAATAAATTATTTTAAAGTGTTTATGTTTATCTTTTTTCTTTAAACTAATTTTTTAACTCATGAGATGATATATAATCTAATAATAAATTTAAATATTTCAGAGATATCATGTAATATATGATATAATTAAATAATTTATTTAGTTCCCCTAATCTTCATTAATTAGTCAACTATATATCAAGGACCAGAGCTAGTATAATTGTATACTCCTTTTTCTGATTTCATAAGACACTAGAAGAAGAGTTTCTTTGATTTATAATGTGCGTGCATTGGAAGGGTTTGTCTTGTGTATTACTCCATCTTATTCTTAATATAAACTGTATTTATCAAATTTAATTAAATTAAAAAATTAATTATTATGGTGTGTGTTTTCTACAAACACCACAGTCATGTTCCTCCTCCTCTTCTTCTTCATCTTTAATTATTATTGTTGAGAGACAAAAAATTGATAAATATGAACATTATGCTTTATATTTAGGACTAAAATCAACTCTATAAATATATTTTATATTAAGGACTGGAGAAGTACTTAATTAATTTTTTTTTAATTTTAACAGTATTTTTTGACCTAAAACCAAACAAAAATAAACTAAAACAAATTGTCGCCAACTAAATAACTAAGAACCTCGATCCTATAGCCTTCCAAATTAAACCTTTTTTAATATTTCAAATTCATCTCGATATATTACTTTTCAATCTATATGTTTTTATTTTATTTGAAAAATATATAATGTAACTTTGAGGTAGAGAGAGTGACTTAGGGGTAGGAGAAGACTTACTTCATCTCTTTCTGGCACATTTTTAATTTATCGTTTATCTTGAAAATATTCTATAAAATTCGCATTCCAAAAATTCTAAACTCATCATTTTTTTCATTAAAAAGAAAGAAGAGTAACTAGCTAATGATGAGCATAAGCCTCATAATAAAAATGACTTTAAGATTGTAAGATACTCTCCTATCTAATCAGTTAGTCTTTTATGATATATAGGCTCTTCTTTTAAACTTGTGATTGTGATATATAACTTGAGAAAATTGTCATTGTGAGCTAAATATGTGTAGTGTGTGTGTACGACCTGGGGTGGTTTGGGGCCTCTCTACTACAAGCCCCTCTCCACTGCACCTCCACTAAATCGAACGTGTCATTTGAAATTTAGGCAAAATCTCAGTCATTCATTTCAAAGTGCATTGTTCGTTCTTCGCTATTGCTTCTGCAGTCCACATCTGTGTTCCGTTAAAGGCTGCTTAGCTCAGAGAAGATGGGTTGTACGCCCAGTTGTGGGTTCGAAACATTTATTTTTTCTCCATTGATTTCCTCTGTTGTACTGTAAAACTTGTTTTTCTAATTTTTTATTTCTCTGGTTTTTGGTTGCAGTAAGGGTATTTCACTCACAATATGCGCTGCTGAAAAAACTAATATGTATGCTGACAGTAAAAGATACCATAGCCATCACTTTCTTTTCCATGTAATTTCTTATTCACAATGTCGATCTCTTTTTTTCATCTCTCTTCCTTGCAGGTAATTTTTTTGCACAACCAATCACGTTTTTGTTCATATATTAGGTTTCTTAAAACATCAATGGTTAAGATTGTGTTTTTTATTCAAAATGATGTTACTTCGTCTAAGTGGAGGTAAAGTGGAGAGGTCCCAAACCGACGACAGGGATGCCTTATATTCCTTAAAATTGGCTTAAAACAAAGAGAAAACAACATGTATTATTTAAAAAATTAGGAAGGACTAACATGTGATCATGTGGTAATAAGTTGCTTTGGTTCTTTTTATAAGAGTCTAACAAGATCCAGTTGTCTAAAATCTGATCAATTAATGGGATTTTTTTGTTTAATTTTTATCCCTCATTAATTATATGTGTGTGTATACATTCTCTTCTTTCCTACTTAGTATTTTCCATCATTATTATTCTATTCTTTCTCTTTCTTTAATTTCCTCCTCATATAAGGGTATAATTGAAAAAAAAAATATTTTAGACATATTTATTATTTTTAACTATTTTTAATTATTTTTCAATCCATGTAAGTCGAATATCAGACTCTTATATATAATAGGACAAGAGGAAGTAATCCTCCATGAATTTATTGGGCAGAAAGAAATTTTTTTCATATGATTGTACAATTTGACTCTTAATTTATTATTGTATTAACTTTGTTCTTATAGGTATAATAAATGTATCTTCAATAGTGCTAAAATTATAAATTTGTTAAATTTTAAGGTATTGTTGATGAAATTTTAGGGTTTTTTTTTTTTCGTGAGAAACATGTTGGGGTGATTTAAAATAGGGGAGTATATTCTGTATGTGGCCCATGAGTCCCACCCTCGCTCCACATGTCACCAAATTAAATATTTACCCAAAAATTAAGCATTGGATAGAATGCAAGTATTGGAGCAGGAACAATCATGATCTGGTCACTTTTGTTCTTTTTACAAATATGCACGGTACGAGGTTTGTTATTTGTTTCCTATTATATATTATCCTTCTAAACATGAAAACCTTCCAATTACCTAGTTACGCGTGGCCTGCTGAAAACAAGAGAAAAATTACACTCGAATACCTTGTTAAACTTTTAATAATTACACTTATGAATCACCAACACAAGATGGTAATGTAAATGAAGGATCATGCCTGGGACTTGTGGGTTAAGGGTTTTTTTTTTAAAATTTTTATAAGGCTCCTCTTTAATTTTATTTTTTTTAAGCATTCATCTTTAATCCTTTTTTTTTTCCAGTTTTTTCAATACTTTACAAAGTATTGGTAAGGAATAGGAGCAAAGCATTTTGGAGAAAAGAACATTCAAGTGTTGTATGGACCCGTATTTTTTATTCTCTCCGATCCTAATTATAAAGATTCATTGACTTTTTTGGAGAATTCTAAGAAAGCTAATTATATTATTTTAAAACATTAAAATTTGCTTTTTTTTTAAAATTATGTTGTTTGATTTATGAACTAATATATAATATAATAAAACACAATATATAATATTATTAATTAATATAATTAATTTTCTTAAAATTTTTTTAAAATTCTCTAAAAAAGTTAATTGACTTGTATAATTAGAATTGGAGGGAGTATACCCATCGTCCGTGGGTTCAACTGGCGAGGGGGTTGGACACGCTCACAAATGGAGTGGTGTTTGATCCCTGGGAAGACCACTTAGTTGTGGTTCCAGTCGCGGCGCTTGGGGAGGCATCTTAGCTCCAGGATGCCTAGGTTAACACATGAGGGTAATTGATGGCTCGCCCTGCCCGACATTGGTATCACCTAGGAGGAATGGAGATTTCGCTCTACCCTTGGATAGTGGGTGAGCCTGACCCCCTTCCAAAAATTTCACTATAAAAAAAAAATACACTTATAAATAAAAATAAAGTAAGTACTAAATTTGATTACGGAAACTAAGAATTGCCAAGTGGCGACTAAGAATTGATTGTGTCCAGGAGATTCATTCAGATGATGTTATATGATTCATGTCGACGTGGCAGCAATTACTTGCTGTCCTAATCTTTGTGTTGATCAACTCTATTAAGCAACTTCAAGTAAAGTCAATAAATACATGGAATATACTCCCTCTTATTATGAGGAACATTTAATTAAGGAAATGGCTGTTAAGAATAATAAATGTTTTAAAATTGTAATCTGTTTTGACTAAAATGCAATTACTTATAAAGAGATAGGGAATAAAAGAGAAAATAAAAAAAATATTATAATAAAGAGTATTGTGGAAGATAAAAAATAATAAATATGATAGAAGTAAAAGTAATAAATATAATAAAACAAGAAAGAAAGTGTTGGTGTTGATATATTGACATTAAATATGATTATTAAATAAATGTAAAATGGAAAAATAAGAACTAAAAAATAAAACATTCTTGGAATGTTTCTTATAACCTAAAACAAATAATATGTAGCAGTTGTTCCTTATATTATAAAACAGAGGTTGGCTTTTTCTTTAAAGGTTAAATAAGTTAAATAAGTTAGTTAATCAAGATAAATATTGTGCATTGTATTATTTAATAATATATCAATTTAAAGTCAAGAAAATTAGTTTGGTATAAAAAAATATAAATATAAATCTTCTAAAGTAATTTATTTAATCTTATTAATTTTTTAAAAAAATATTAATTGTGTCTTATATTTAAAACCAAATACAACATCTAAAAAGAAAAAATCATGGAGCCAAAATTCAAGAACAAGGACAAGGAGGCCGAAATTACAAGAGATTTACAATACAAAACACACATATCTTAAGAGATGCCAAGGTATTTTTGTAAGAAAGGAAAATTAGGGATGAAAAAATATTGAGAGGAAATTTTTTTCGAAAAATATTTTTTTTTACTATGATGAATAAAGTTCTTGAGTAAAACATGTTGTATATATCCAAAAATTTGAGTTGTAATCCTGCACATAAACTACTTTCTCTGTTCTTTTTTATCTAGATTTGTGAAAGCAATTTACTAATTGCTTTTGGTGGACAATTTAAGTCATGTCCTTATCTTTTTTATCTAGTTGACTAATTGTTGACGTTATGAAGGTTAGATAAATTATTTTTAAAAGATTTATATTTATTATTTTTAAAAAATAATTTGCTTAACTTATAAACTATTTCCTTAGTTCCTTTTTATCTTATAAGATAAAATTTGTAAGTATATCATGTTGTTTTCTATAAGATAGGATTAGGAGATATTTAAAAAGTTTTCTGCAAACTCCTTATCTTATTCTCACTTAATTATAAAAATTACTCATATCACTATTGTATTTATTTTTTTTTTTTTTGTTTGCCTGGTATTACCTTTTTTTTAATCGAAAGCCTGCTATTGTATTTAATTCTTATGTTTGGCTAAAAAGAATTTATTTTTGACATATTCATTCCACCTAATTATTTTCAATTACCTCTTTGAACAAGGCAATTCAGCTTAACATGTCTTATAAAAAAGAATGAATGAAATAATATATAATCTAATTATACATATAAATAATTAAAAAATAATATAAAATATGCTATAATTAAATAATTTGTTTAGGTTTTTTTAATCTTAGAAAGTTAATCAGGTGAGTTTTATATTAAGCTAACCAACCATTCACATCCCCCATTTATTAAACAAACAACTAAGGGCCATGCGACTCAAAAACAATAGATTTCCCTGTCCACCACTGTTTTGTCCTTTTTGTATTTGCTCTCTAGTATTTTATTCCAGTGACCGTTGTCTTGTTGAACACAATTGGCGTCCATACATGGTGTTATAACTTATAACTTATGACGTAATTGTTTTTCATGGAGAGCATATTGTCACTGTCGAACACTAAACGTGGGTCTTTCTTTTATTAGCAATTTAAATCTTAATTCATCATAAGATATTAGCCTTTTTCTTTTTCTTTTCTTTTTTCCTTTCTCAAGGTATCTTCTAATCTAGTAGGCTAAAGATTAATATTTCACTCATTGTGATTTTCTCTATAGATTAGCCTTTTTCTAGAGACCCAACCCTCATTGCTTCATAGTATTCTTTACAGTCTTAATTATAATAGCCAATTGACATTTTTAGAGAATCCTAAAAAAACTAATTACATTACTTTAACAAATTAAAATTTATCATTTCTCTTTATATTATGTTGTTTGACTTATGAATTAATATATAACATAATAAAACACAATATATGATATAATTAAGTAATGCAATTAGCTTTTTTAGGATTTTCTAAAAAAGTTAACGGACTCTTATAATTAGAACCAGAGGCAGTATATAATTTTGATAACTTTTGTGTGTCTAATGTTTTAAAATTGAGGCAATTTATTGGGTTATTTGCCTATTAGACAGTTTCTAGTTTGTGTCCATTAGTCACTCTTGGATGGAACTTCCTGTTGCTATGCATATTAGGCGTCACTTCTTTTCTTAGTACTCTCCCTATCTTTTTTTTTTTTTTTTTTTGTGGTAGAGGGGGATGTCCCCAGGATTACACCATAAAAACATGTGGATACATTGTACCCACTTCATTAGCCCTCAGTAATTTAGCTACTTCCTTAGGAGGACTTCTCTATAATATCTTGTTTTTAACCACCCTACTACACATTGCAGCTAATTTACCTGCACACTTGTTTCTTTCCCTATAAACATGCTTGATCACTATGTCCCACCTCCACTGCTTCGTGTGTATAATCTGTTTTAAAGGCAAGAAGCCTCCTCTTATATTCAGGTTTCTGTTCAAAGCTCGCACCACTTCCTCAGCATCACATTCTGCCTCCACTTTTCTGAAGCCCAATTCCCAGCAAATCTTCAATCCTTCCCATATACTCCATAATTGTGCAACCTGACTTGAGCATTTATTAATTCTACATGCAAATCCACCAAACCATTCCTGACAGTCCCCCCTTATCACACTACCGCATCCCGCGAAGTTCATAGCTAATGTCATTCCATCAACATTCAGTTTACACCATCCTACAGCTAGTGGTTCCCAAGCAACTCTAATTATTTGTGCTGTTTTCTTCTGTTGTTCCCCTCCATCCCAAGCAACTTTAAATTTTCTCATGTATTGCCTTACTAGCTGGCCTTGATTTGGCTGTGCTTTGAATTGTGGGTTATGAACACATTGGTTTCTCCACTGCCAGTTGTACCAACACCTAACCGCAAAAGTTGATGGCCAGTTTATGTCCTCGTTACTTGATTCCTCTGGAACCAGATTACGAGTCAGCCAGTTTTGTTTCTCCTCGTCAAAGAATTTGCTTCTCTTACAAGGGGGACTAGCTGGTTCCATGTCATTTTGGCCTGCGGGCAGTCCCTAAGAGCATGGATATGTGTCTCCTCCCTTTGGTTGCATATCCTACAAGTAGGAGATTCATGACTCCATCTACTTGTTACTCCTTTTGTTGGCAGTCGCTTGTGCTTGGCTTGCCAAAGAAACACTCGAATTCTTTCCATTACCTTGAGCTTCCATATATGTTTCCATTGATGAGTCCGCAGGTTACTATCTTCTCCTCTTATGTGTTTGTAAGCACTTGCGATTGTAAATTCTCCTGATCCATTTTTTAGCCAGACAAGTGCATCATGTTCTTCATCCCTCCTTGGTATTTGTTGCTCTTCTATCTTGTTTAAAATATTGTGAGGAATCCATTGTGTCATGTCTTGTAGGTCCCATTCTCCTTGATTGTTTATGAGATCACTTACTTTAGTTTCTTTGTTCACCTCCTGCCCATCTGGTACATAAGAAATTAATGGTGGGGTGTTCTCAATTCATCTGTCTAGCCACACTCTAGTACCTGCTCCATTCCACAATTCCATTCTAACATTACCTTCAAAAGTTTCCCATAATCTACTTAATACTTTATAAAGGTTTGAATCTCCATTTTTTGCCACCAGCTTTTCTCCTCTTCTTACTCCTCTGCCATACTTCCCTTGAAGCACTCTCACC
>JBAGKO010180872.1:0-11070 GCA_037177275.1 Acacia concinna | reverse complement strand
TGCTTTTTATTTTGCAAGTCAGCTCTGTGTGGCTACCTTATCGATACATGATGTTCTTTATATAATAAATCCTGTACACACTTATGAGGGTGGTTTTCAATGGTTTATTATTTAATGGTTATTACATACGGTTCAGTATGTATTTAATGGTTTATCTATTTAATGGTCAGCATGCAGTTTTCAAAATCTTTGGTTATTATCCTATGGATAATTTTCTTTTTATTTCTTTATGATTGAGCACCAATGCTTTGTGTACTCTGATTTTGCATTATATTCTTAAAGTAAAGTGTGTGTTTTTTTTTTCATTTCTTTATATTTGGATCTGAACTATTTATTAACCATTAAATAACTGCAATAACTATATATGATCATATTTTGTCCGTTGTGTAATTAATGTTTGCTTATATAACGACAATCTTTTCTATTCATGTTAGTGATTATCTTTAGCTTTACTTTTTGTACCATCTCGCTGCAAGTCCTTAAAATATGAAAGGTCTATGTATGCTGGCATGACTCAATCTTGCAGCTTTCCTTCATTGACCAACCAGATTGTCGTTACTCCAATGTCAAATGTTTGGCTTACATATATTCTGTAGGGATGAAACAAAGGGATCTGCAGAGTTACTTAAACATTAAGGACCTGCAGCATGCGTATATAACCATTTTTGTCCCTTATGCAATTAATGTTTAGTTTTTTTTTCCATCTGATACTATAAAATAGTAAGGTCTTTGTCTTGACCTTCCTTTCCTTATCTTCACGCTTTAGGTTCTTCAAACATGTAAAGTCAATGGATGCTGACATGAGCTTGCATTCCTCTATCCTGAACGAAAACATTAATCAATATAATGTGCTCCATTTCAATCATGCCTTATAGTACTCATTTTACTTTTTCTTATCAGTCATATCATCCTTAAGGGTGAAACATTTCAAACTACCATTTAAGAAAATACGGATTTATGGTGCTTTTATGAAGAAGAACTTGCCATTAATCATTACTATCATACAAGATCATGTATGTGTCAATTATCATGTATTGAACATTGTTTCGTGGTAAATGAAATATAGCCGTTGATTCAAACTCATTCTATTGACCCTATAATGTCAAAAAATTGGTTTGCATACATTTAGTAAGGAAGAAATGGAAAAGGATATGGATAATTACTTTAAATGAAGGACTTGCAGCATGCAGTGGATCACCATTGTTGTCCCTAATGCAATTACTGTTTGATTGATTTACATCCGATTGTGTAGATACATTAAGGTGTTTGTCTTGAGCTTCTTGCTGCAGGTGCTAAAAACATGAAAGGTTAATTAATGCTTACATGATCTTACATTCCTGAAACCTGAAGTGAGATATTAATGAATATAACTTATTCCATTTTAATCATGCCTTATATTGCTCCTTTTATTTTTCTAATGTGTCATATCACCCTTAATGGTGAAACGTCTGGAACAACCATTGAATGCCTGATGTATATCGTGCTTTTATGAAGAAGACCTTGGCATTATTCATTAATGTATGCCTGCCATGATTTCCAACGCCATTCCTTTCAATCTGCAATTCCATAGCAATATTTGTTACTACAGTAAAACCATATTAAGTCATTTGTACAAGGACATCAGGATGTCTACTTTGCTGATTGAATACAGATTTTATTTTTAACCTTCGTTCATTTCATTAAATGGTGCCACCAATACTACTTTTTTTTTTCATTGTTATGTTATCATAACTTCTCTCACTTCCCTTTGTTGGTAATCATTATGCAATGGGATATATATGATCATTTTATATTTGGAGATTGGAGATTCATTATGGAAGGTTGAACCACATCAAAATTGGCAAATATGCCTGAAACATTAAGGTAAGTTAAACTACTCTACTCATTAACCTTAAGGATTGCAACAACACACCAAGAGACATATTAAAACATAATATTAAAATTAAAATTACTACAAACAATACTACTAGACACAATATTCCACTATCTATTTCAATGACATATAACATCTACTACCTAATACATAATATAGCCTTAAAGAACATAAGAAATGACAAAGATCAACCATGATAATGCAAGGAGCATGACAACTATCTTCATCTTCTTTTTCAGCCTAACGAGGTTGTTCTTTACTTCAATATACATCTGGTACCTATCATTTATATGCCGAACATTGTCAACATGAAGATTATCAATGTGATTAACAAGCTCATTGATAACAACCTTCCACCTATCATCAATATCATCATCATGCCATTCAAAAATTCCACAACCTCCCTACAAATAAAACATGTTATCAATTATGCATTACTATATAATGCATGAACAATCCATAAATTTAATATCTCACATACCTCTGCATACTCATGACAGCCATAAAACCTCCTTCTAGGATTTGCTTCACACCATGCTGTCCAACGAGGTGCAAGCCGACCATAGTAGCAAAACCTTTGTCTTCCTTCATATGTTGTGTCAGCTCTTAATTGTAGCAAGAAGGCTCTGGTGTGGGAGGATACAGACAAGTATAATTCAACATATGTCATGTCTGCTATTTTCAACAGTGTTGTGAATAAGCCAGATGAACTATCAAGTAATACTCATACCACTTTATATTGAATATTTAACATTCAATTAATGAGGTTGACGTGTGATCCATTTTTCCTTGAGTTTTTGATTAATGTACTACATTTACTAATAATTGTCAATGATATTCACCATTTTTCTGCTATGCTGATTGCATAACTTACAGTACAAATGTTACTCATTATTTAAGAAGTTCATACTGATATAATATGCAACCTTTATGAAGGTAATTTATTTTATCCTCTTACGTGTAATTTATTCTAAACCATGCCAGCCTGCTATGCAATGCACTATGCTCCATACAGTTGTGTTTACACCGAAGTATACCTTTGGAGAAGATCAGCCCTCAATCTAGTTCAGCAAAGTTACAACTAATTCCGTGTGAAATAGTGCTTCTTTAAATGAGGCAGTATTATCATCAGTCAAGTATGTTGGATTTAATATGTAATATATATAATATGTAATATTTTCATTGTAGGAGATACATTACCTTTTTTAGTACTGTCATTAGAGAGTTTACCTTACTTTACTATCATGCATGTAAAGTTGTTCCTCGTTGGCGCCAACATTTGTCAAATTGTTGCTGAACTTCAATAGACGAAATCAACTTCAACTATATTTATTTACTTTGCGCCAAATTTATATTATAATTTTGAATTCCAAGTTCACTTTGTCACTGTTACCGTAGCATGGTGAGCATAAACATTTAAATTTTTTAATTTCAATTTCAATTTCACTGTTACCACCATATTTTGTCCATCTCATATGAATTCCTTCTATAAAATTGCATTATAGCACTTGGTCTATATATCAAATCAGTTCATTCAAAGAGTTCTTCTTTGCTTGTCTGAATTTCCTACTTTTTCTTCTTATTTCAATCATGCCTCCTTATTCATCCCTTAAAGAGTTACATGATGGAACTGAAAGGTGGAGTATTGTTGTGAGGGTGTTTAGAAAATGGAATGTGTATAAGAAGTCTGCTTTGCCTGAATTATTCTGCATTACTATGATATTAGTTGATGCTGAAGTAAGTTCATAATGAATTCAATGAATTTCAGTTTCATTTGGTAAACTTTATTATATTGCTTTCTAATGTTTTGTTCACATTTGTATCATAGGGTAACAAAATTCAGGACAGTGTTATCCCTCGAAATCTCCATGATAGATTTAGAAGGAGCTTAGCTGAAGGACATACATATTTCATTATCAACTTTGTTGTATCTCCAAATTCCAATCAGTATAAGGCCACCCAACACTAGTTCAAGATTAATTTCACTTAGCAAACTTTCATCAAGCCACAAACTGCCAACATAACTGATCATGCATATACTTTTCATCCAATCAATGAGATACTGAAGACTGAACTAAGGAATTTTTCTGAACACTTGATTGGTATATTTTAAATCATAATGCTTCTCAAGTGTGGATGGTGGTTGGAAACTTTTGACTCTATACGTGATCTTCAAATTTTTTTAATGTAGGTGTTGTGGCATTTGTTAGGTCCATTGGATCATTAGAGGAATTTAGAAAGGACAATGCAACAAAGAACAAACTTTGAATGGTTCTTACAGATGCTGAGTATGAACTTGAATATATTGCTTTTTACGTTTAGCTTAAATGATATAGTAATCATTAAGGAATAGACAATAGGCTTTAACAATTTATGGTAATGCAGGAACAATGACATTGAATGTGTGCTATTTAATGAGTGCTCAACCAATGCTTATATGGCACAATTGGAGAAAATGGAAACACTAATTGTCATTGTTTTAAATCTTGCTAGGATTGCTTTTTCTGATAATGGTGATGTCCCTGTCACCAACTTTTCTGAACTGTAACATTTTCAGTACTTAGATTAACATTGTTAGCTAACAATCGTTGTGCTTTTGACAATTAATAGGGAGGCCACAAGTTTGTAGTTCATTTAGTACTACAAGGGTTTTATTCAATCTTGAAATTCAAGAAGTGAAAGACTTGGTTGACAGGTAATAGACAAAAATTATTGTAGAGCCTCAGACTCAACAAGTGCACGGGCCATACCAAGTAATAAAGAGTGACTAAGATATCGTTTCCACGAGAAATCAAGAAAACTAATTTTTAGATATTAAGTTCCCAAATCTTGTTTAAGTCAAGAGAATCTAATTTATAATTAAAATTCTAAAGGAAATAAAATTAATGAAAATTCTAAAAGAAATAAACTTTACGGAAACTTCTTATGTCTAAACCAACATAAAGTCACTAATCCCTTATTCATTAACTTACACTTTTATTCCCACTAAATTAATTCAAAATTAATTTCATCAACTAATCTAGAGTATTGGTGTCTATAAATGCTTGTCGGTTCATTTATATCCTAACTTTAATTAATTATGTAATGTCTTACACAATTTATAAAAGGTGCAATTAAAGTTCGGAATCACTCTAATTCGATTGTGTGGATCCTATAGGTATATGTCTATCTTATAAGCAAATTAGACTAAAGGCTAACTCCACACTCCTTAATCTCAAGGTCTATTTAAGGTTCCCTTCATTAAGTTCAACCCTAAATTCCTAAAACATACTTAAAGATGACCAATCTAAAAGTAATATCAAGAAAATCAAGATTAAAGAAACTAAAATAAATTAATCATAATTAATTCGTGGGAAATCAAATCTAAACAACAAATAAATTCATAGCTCCTCTATAGGTCTAAAATAAATTAGCCACACATGGCTACAAGAAATTTCATGGCAACAAAATAAAATTCAAATTCAAGAAGTAGAGAAGAAAGAAGAAAGAACATATTGGATGAGTGCTTCTGCTGCCACAACTTTTGTAGCTTCCTTCTCTATCGCGTGATCTCTCTTTCTTGTGCGTAATTTTTCTTCCTTTCGCTGTACGTAATGTTTTATCCTCTGCTAATGTGCGCCTTTATTTTTTTTCTTCGATGCCATTGAACCTCCCTTGTCATAATAGATATTAGGTTGTATTCTCTATTCCTTTCTAGCATCAGATATTTTTTAGATTTCGATATATATTTTCTTTTATCTTTTGTCCTCATGTGATCCCACCTCATCCAATATGGAAATAATATCCTCCAACATCTTATAATTGCGGTGCTGCTATGCTCTTTTATATCCAACTAAAAGTATCAAGTTTTTTGTTTTCTCCTGCTCGCACCGTACTTTTGAATAACATATGTCAATATCTTTTTTTCTCCTTCGTCATTCAAATTAATCTTCATCAATCACCGTAGCCTTTTCCTTTCATTTATTTATTTGATTGCCTTATTTTATCAATCTTATCATATAATATCTCCTGTACAATAAAAATAAGATATGAATAGATTTTATGTCTAGATTTTTTTTATACCTTATATTCAATTAAAGGATGGAAATAATATATAAAAGATAATTAAATAGATATAATATCAATAAATCTAACTAAATATATCTCAAAATCTATACCTATTTAATTATAAAATATAAGCTTATCAACAAGTTTTATATTTCCACATTTTCATTTGACTTTCCAAATATCAGTTTCAGGCATGGTTATTAACTACAAACTTGAATTAGGTTGCTGATACAACATGTTTTCTTATGTCTTTCAGAGCCAAGGACAAGGATACTTTTGCAACTCCTACCATTAGTCAATGTATGCATTATCAGTCAAGTCAACATTCAAATTCTAGCATATTAAGCAACAAAAATAGGATTTTGATTTCTCAAATTCTTGATCAAAAGATTGTACGAGGCCTCTTTACTACTGATTCATTTTCATTGCTAGGATGTCATTAAACATATCTAACCTCACTTATAAATTCTTTTAAAAAGGGTCAACCTTTTGTGGTCATTGGTACAATTAAGAAATTGGAAACTCGACACGGATGGGTTTATGATGGCTGTAAGAAGTGCTCCTCAAAGCTGAGAGACGAATCTGAATCTGTAACTTGTCCTGGGTGCAAGAAAAAGCCAGAATCAATTGAGCCAAAGTATAGTTTATTACTTTGTTCATGTAGTAGTTTTGGGTTAGTTTACGTTGTGGTGGTTGCTAATATCTTTTCCTTTATGTGGGATTAAAGTTCACTACACAATTGTTGATAAGTTAGGCGTTGCTTCTGTAATATTTTGGGACAAGTCAGGTGTTGAATTACTTGAAAAATCTACAGTTGAGCTCAAGAACATACTTAAAGAGGCAAGAAACTTTTAGTTATTTCTAAATTGTATTCGATTGTATTCAATTCAGAAACGTATTCGTGTCATTGTTCAATAACTTCTATATATTTTTTATATATTTACATGTTTTTCAGGAAGAGCGTGAGTATGATTTTCCTAATGAGTATGACTATATTGTGGGCAAGACAATGATGCTTAAGCTGAAGTTGAATGAGTTTGATTCAAAGCACATAGGTTTAAGTGTTAGTGTTGTTCAATTTACTATTTGTGAGGATTTGGAACATCAATTCAATGGTGAAGCCAACCAGGTAGTTGTAATCCCATTCATCTATCAAACTTTCAGATTAAATTCATATGCACAACACTATATGTAATGACAATTCCTTAAAGTGAAGCTGTTATTTTTTTTTTTTTGGTTTTTCAAGCTGAGGGTTAAGCTGAGAGCACAACTCATGAAGTCAATCAAGATAAACTGAATCAATCCACACACACACACACCTATATATATTATAACTGAGCATGTATTAATATCTAATATATTTATGTTACATAGGCTACTTCGTAGGTTATTTCAGATGAAGAATGTAATGTAGCTGCCAATGTGACCCATATTATACAACCACGAAATGAAGGGAGTATTGATTCTAGAGAAGTTACACCATCACAAATTGCAAAACATGTCCTTCCTGCATGTCTAAAAGGGAAAAGAAGGACTACCTTGAAGAGAAATGTTGTTGGAACTAAATCTGCCTCCCAAGCCCACACATAATCAACCATACCTGATGAAGATAGGGTACTGAAAACTGTTAAGAAGGAGAAATAATTTCAGTTGTACCATCATTTGTCTCGTCTTTCAATTAGACTTTAGGATGTCTTTAGCATCTTGGTTGTTGTTATCACTTAGGACAATTATCATTTAGTTGATTTCCTATATTTTGTCAGCTTTCATTGTTTTAGTCCTTTAATATAGTACTCCTACTACTATTTAGGTTGCTCTACTTTTTATTTCATGGTATTGTGTTCTATTACTTCTTAGGTGTAATGTTATGTTTAGTTTCAGTGGTGTTTTTAAATCCATTTAGTCTTACAATCTCCGCTAACCAGTGGTTCTTCTGCAAACATCATTTATTTATATTATTATTAATTATTAATTATTAATTGGGAAGCAATTAACATTATCAATAAATACATAAAACTAATAGGCCGCATGTACATTCATTACAAAACAATGGGAAACTATTTTTGATATACACCCTTATAATAAGAACCATAAAACCAATATGTTATTATCTTATATTTGAGTAAGTACCACATAAGTAAGTAGGACTTTACCATATCTGTTATGGTTGGAACTGTAACTTAATAAATAATATCTTCACAAGTTCATACGTTGGGTCTCTAATGTTTTGATATTAACATATGTCAAAAAATGGAACAACAACAATGAAGAAGATATTATTTTGTCTTTGCAAATCCCTTCACAAGTACAACCTTAGTATGTGAATCCATTAACAAGTATCATATCTTTTGATAGTGACAACTACAATTTGCTAATCAATAAAGTGATATTTCTCTAAGCCGTTAACTTCATGGTTTGATTTCATATAATGGTTTCATTTGCTAATGAAATGGATTGTTTTCCTTTTTATAACACTTTCATTTGTATGATCCAATCTGAGTATGACCAATTGGTTAACAACTAAAAAGATGGTGTTGGAAAGTGTTATATGTGACAGACATATATCAATTGCTAATTAGATGAATTGGTCAACAATTGAATAAGTAATTGTAGAATATGCAACTGGAATGAAAAGAATGCTATATGGCGCCATAATTCAAACTAAGATGGCGTCATCACTTCAGCCTTGACCAAGTTATACTGATAATGCATAAGGTAGTAAACAAAAAATGAGTTGCATTGTCATTATGAGTTGGCTTTTTGATGTGAACACGTTAATAGTTTCTAATAAATTTTCCTTGGCAATATGAAAAACAATTTGCAATAACCTTCTGTTTACTCTCCAATATCAACCTCCTTTATATTGACAACCATGTTTGAGTCCTATCTCACTTTCAATATGGAAGTTCATACGTCAGAATAAATGGAATAACAAAGCAGTTTTTGTTTTCCATTTGAACTGATAGGCTACAAGGTAAGTAATGCTTGCAAGAAAATATCTACATGTCAATGTAATTGCAAGATGAACCTTTTTCAGTGGCTTTTGTAGCATCATGAGTGATTCAACACCTGCTAATTCAAATGAAAATGAAGTTAGTCTGTCAATTGTTCTAAATCAAACAAATGATTCTATTTCATACACCCAACCATCTCAAGTTAGATCCTTTCATGATTCCATCCTATCTAAGAGATATAGAAGAAGAAGAGGCTTTCTACAAGATATAGCACACCTTGCTTCCAACTTGGAAAATCGTTTTGATCATGGCTGTTATTCAGGTTGGTTTAAACTATTAGTTTATAGTCTTCATCTATCATTTACTTGATTAGCATCTACTACTATTCTATTCGCATATATTAGGTCATAGATTTGCTGCCGAGCCAAACATTATACAAGAACCTGTACAAAATGTATTCAAGCATCAAAGTGCCAGACTCAAGGGTCTCATTTCTAATATCCAGACACAATGTCCAATCACAAAGTCTACAAACACTCTCATTGTACTGGAGATGACAAAAGTGAACAACTAAGTCCAAACAAGTACAATAGAGCCAATGAAACAAGTTTGACTACCCTTCATCCATCTGTCAATAGCAATGATTATAACATTACAAACCAATTCCTTATAACTTGCATGTTCTTCTCCAAGCAAACATTAGGCGTCAAAGAAGAAAGGTTTCATGTAATCAGCAAGGTGAGATTTATTCATTGACAGATGTTAGACACCATAAACATTACTTACCAAAACAATATGAGAGATTTGAATGTACAGATGTTCAAACAACAATGAAAAATAAATTACATAAGTCTATGCCCTAACAGCAAGAAAAAAATACATATATCCATATGTAATCAATTGTTGATTTATTTGTCATGAAAGTACATTTATGTAATTTTCATTGTCATTGTTCACACACATCAATTTCATTGCTCTTTGTATACTAATGTGATATTTATATAATGTTTCTGTCATGCTTATATGGCATTATAATTCATTGGTGTATGGCCAACATATAGGAAATTTCTGTAGAGTTTTAGTCAGTATAGTTTCAGTATTTTGTAGATGTAACATCATATATCATATTATGGCTAATCAATTCCTTGTACTTTATCTGCATATATCACAATAGACATTATACAGCCAACCAGAATCTTTTCATGTAATCAGCATGTTGAAATATATTCATTGGCGTCTAATTCTTCAAATATGATTCAAGATTCCAACCGAATAGGTCCTTCTTATATATCTTATTACTTATTGTGTTATTATAAGATGTTGAATGCTTTTAGATGTTCTACTTAGAGTATAATGATATAACTTCTGCATTAACTACAATTACATAACTTAGTTATAAGGTTTTCTCTTTATATGTCCTTGATTTTTTTGCATCTCGCATATATACAACAATATTGTACCTTATTCAACGATATGTGTTATTATGTTTTTCATATATGTTTTCATATATACAAATGATATGACAGAAAACTCTAAGTACATGTTATCTTCAATTCCAGACTATGTACATAATTAGAAGAATTTTTTTAGGAGTTCAAATTCCTCATTCACCACAGGTACATATGTTAAGGAAAACTATGATCTTGCATAATGTATCAATAAGATTTTCAAGTCTCCAACTTCTAACTTTAAAATAAGAATTGTGTTAAAATTTTATGCAGTGAATGGTCAAAGTTACAAAGATATTCAGATTAATGTATATGTCTATGAAGATGAAATCCATAAGGATGTATTGTTAACTTCTAATGGAACAGAAGGTAATTTAAAATCTAACTTGAACAAAGTAAACTACACCACAATCTTTTTTCATATAACATGATGTTAATTCGTGTACTACATGCAAATCCTTTGTCAGTAGAGTTGTCAACTACCAATACTACTACGATTGTAGGTTTAGACAAAGCTTATTGTCAACTATTGGATAATCAAGGTAATTGGATTATCTTTGTCTATATATGTCTTAAAATATTACACTATGCAGACTTCATTTCTAAATATCTGACCATGCATACCTTGATAACATGTGGCATATACAGACAAAGGTGATCCGATATATACTTGCAAATATTGTCGTGCTACATTTTGGTATAATGAAAGACCAAAGAAGGACAACAAGAAAAGAGTACCCAATTCATT
>JBAGKO010180862.1:0-16370 GCA_037177275.1 Acacia concinna | reverse complement strand
TATAATTTATCACCTATAGGCTCCTCCTTCTCTCTCTAATAATGTGTGTGTATTTATTTATTATTTTTATAATATAAGTAACTTTAATATTTCTAAATCTTAAATCTAATATCGTGATCTTATAAATTTTTGAATTATTTCCTATAATATCTTGTAATCTAAATATGTCCTTATCAAATCCACTATACATAAGATATGTTTTTAAATATTTAAATCAATTTTAGAAATCTTTATTTGTTCAATCTCAACAATACTATTATTCACTTTTCTAGAAAATTTTCACTTGAAGTATATTCTTTTAAAAATATAACTTACCTAAAACAATTTTTCTTTTATTATTGTTAAAACTAAATACATAAAATTGAATTCTCTAGACATTTTAAATTCTTGTTAAGTTTCTATATTAACTATTTAAGTAATTCATTAAAAATTGGGATGTTACAGTGATCTATACCCAAATTAATAAGTAGAGGGCGATGATCACTTTATATTTTAAGGAGGTGTTGCACTGATGAATTTGGAAACCTTTGAGACCATCTCTCGTTAGCAATGGCCCTATCAAGTCTCGCAAATGTGGTTCCTCTTCTCCAAGTGAACTTAGGACCTAAACACCAAGGTCAAAGAGACTAGCACTATTAACAAAGTTGAGAAAGGACTTACAGCCCATGTTTCAATGAAGACTACCACCTTGACGATTGGTGGGGAAGGAGTGGCATTAAAGTCTCCTATGAGAATCCAAGGCTCTTAATGGGCAGCTACAAAGTTCAAGAGTTTAGCCCATAAGTCTTCACGGATTGAGTGGAATGGGCTGCCATAAACTGGCATGACTAAGCATGTTTTCCTTGATCAATCCAATTAACCGAAGCATGGCTAAACTGATAGTGGCTAGTAAGGATATCCATTTCCACTTTATGTGACCATAGAAGCCAAATTCCCCCAGAAAAATTGTGTGCTTTGATAAGACACAATATTAGTTTTATTCTTTTCTATCATAGTTATCTGTTATTAAATTGAGTTGGATTAGTTAATACTCATTAATTAGGCTTAATGCGTTGCTTAGTAGAAAAAGGATCTTTTCACAATTTTTTTCATTACTTTATCAACCTAAACTCCAAATATTTTGGGTTCCACTAAGATCACCACATTTGGTTTAAATTTCTTCAAAACAGATTTAAGCATCGCATGGAATTTAGGGGGGGTATCCCCTTGAGTATTCCAAACATAAATCAACATAAATAAAATATTATTGGGGTCAAGGAGGTATTCCTCCTTATGAACATCATCAGGTTCATTGTGTTGGCCTTGACTGAGCTCGCTGACAAGAGTTTTGACTAAATTCTCCAAAGGAGGGACACATTCTTCAGACCTGGTTAGGATTCCTTTAATTTTCACACTAGGTCTTGTCAAACCCCTTTTCTGGTTCCACATTTGTCACAGAGCACAAGTGCAGTTTGATAATATGCAATAAATAGTTCGAAAATAGTACTGATATATTTATTACAAACTTAGATGAATACATGGTTTCCCACAGGATTATCATATTATATACATTTGTATATAATGTCAACACCAAAAGCCTTCCTTGCGTATTGGGTCCAATCCTTCAGTATCCAGCCACTATGTTCTTGCATAGGGAACTGTCTCCTCTAACTGAGTAAATTAAATTTTGGGGGAAAATGTGAGATTCAAAAAAATCCTAATAACAACTCTTAACCAATCATTAATACATGAAAATTATACATGGATGCACTATATAATATAATAGATCACATATGTCATAACAAAGCAAGCCCATCGTTACTCGCCTAATGACTATGCCTGACCGCAAAGTAACATATCAAGCTCATAAATTACCAATCTAAGGACTATGTCTCAATCTCATGTCATATCCGCCTAAGGTTCACACCTGACCATGGAATCATGCTCATCACATGCATATCATATCACAAAACATGGGAGCATATAAACAACCACATATAATATGAGAGAGAGAGTTACCACTTGGATGCCTTTCCAACTTGCTTGTCTTTCCTTTATCGATTCCTCAGTCTTCTGGGCAAAGATTGAATCCTAAGATTCCAAATGCATAACAATGAGTTACCTCTCATTCAATCTTCATTTCTAAACTCATACCATAATTATTTATCTCGAAAATGCACATTAATGAAATTGCCTTGAGGGGTACTGGTCTGTTTCCTTAAATACTTGGTATAATTCTACCTTTTCGAAAATTATGACTCGGCTTACCCCTATACAATTTCATGTGCTAACTTCATTTTTGGCTTTAGATTTATCAAAATCCAACTCCTTCCCCCTGAAACCACCCAAATCCAAAATGAACACATTTTTGGGCAAAAAGTTCCAATTTCAATCCTATTGCTTCCAAAATAATTTCCATACCTTTACCTCACAAGTTTTTCATCCTAAAGCCATTAAAATAATCAAAACCATTAAAATAAACCTCTATCATGCCCAAAATAGGTCAAGACAGAGACAAGGGAAGTTGGCCAAATTGTATTCCAAATTTTCCTTTCAATAAAACACCCTTACTCCATCTGTAATAACTTCTTTACACTTATTTTCATGTATTTCTAAATTTCTAGAAATTTGGGAAGAACCTCCCCTTAGGGTTCATGCCTCTCAAATCATCAAACCAAACCAAATCAAGCCAACAAGCAACAAGAACCACCACCAACAACCTTAAATCATCAAATAGACAAGGTTGTATGGATTTACCTCTTGTGTTCATGCTCTTTCCTTCCAACCAACCACTCTAGCCCCTCTTTCCTTTGAACCACCAAGAATTCTTGAGAGATTAGAAGTTGTCTTAAGCCAAGAAATTAGGAGAGATGAAGGTTTTAAGCACCCAGCTTACCTTAGCTACCTTGGCTCCTTCTTTTTCCTTCATCTTCCTTCTTGTTTTCTCCTAAATCACTTTCTTTCTTATGGTTCAAATTTTGGCCAAATTTTTTGCCTTTGGGAAGATTTATGACGTGTCTTGCAAGTCCTTAATTCAATTGAAATTAAATTTTAATTCCACCACCTTCCAATAACACATCTTGACCCTTAATCTTTACTTTTCAAGATTAATCTTGGCCTTTCATTTTCAACCAATCATATTGAGTCAACTTTGTACTTTCAACATGATTGTCTTACTTTTTCAAGAGCAAATCCTAGCCCTCCATTTTGCGCTTCCAATTTTGCCCTTGACATCATATTTAGTCTTCCTTCTTTATCCTTGATTGTACCACAAATTACAAGTATGTCATTACATTTTACAATTTTCAGATTTCTAGACAAAATTTTCACCCAACTATGAAATTCACATCTAATGATATAGATGTCTAATTGAGATGATTCCAAAGCTCAAATATCCCTTTTTGAGTCTAGTTTTAGGGAAAAAAGTACTTTCTTTGCTCCAAAAATCAGAACATTTCATTGGGCAAACTTCAAAAATTCATATATATTAACATATACATCATAAATGACATATCAAATTAAAACTTGTCATGTCTACTTTTAGATTATGAAGTTTCATGATTTTTGGACATCATTAGCCTAGACAAAAATAATGCACAACTAAACTGCCTCCTGTTACTTTCTAGAAATCAGCAAAAACTTACTTTGGCCATAATTCTTATACCAAAATCCACCATTTTATTCCTCTTATCTTGTTATGCACTTGAGGAATTTTGGTGAATAAAAATTGGGATGTTATCGGTCTCAACTTAATACCTATTAGGCCTGTTACTTTGCTAGGCCTTTAAGATGGATGTTACTTGGGCTGGTTCAGTGAGCTTCTGGTTGGTTGGGTTGTATTTTGGGCTGAGTTTAGGAAACATGTTGGGTCCTTGCTGTTTCTTTGATTTGTCTCTTAGGCTTGAGGCTATCACAACCGTGTGTTTGGTTGAGTCAAGGGTGGTTTGGTTTGGATAGTTTTATAAGCATTAGATGAAAAGATGGAATCATTAGGTTGTGGGGTTTTTCTTTTTCTGATGATTTTTGTTAGTAGAGATTGTAGGTTGGGAAGGCGGCTTATTTTTGGGGTTGTCATATGCTTTGGTTTACTTCTATTTTTTTGGTTTGGCCTTGAGGTTGGAGCTAGGTTGGATATTGGTTTGAGTAAGATGTCAATGGGTGTGATTTTGGGAAGGTGTTTTGGTGGCGATGTCAGAATCAGCTGGTAGGACAAATAGATTGTTGCTTCTTCTTTGATCATGGAGGACAAGGTAAGGGATGGTCTAGCATTTCTATCTGGATTCCTTTCTCTAGATGGGGCATGCAACCATTTACCATAAGGGTTAGCTTCACGTGCCTCTAGTATTGGAGATGTCACCATATCTAGTGGTGCTTCATTCTACAGTGCTTCTGCCTCTCTTTTATTCGAGTAGACCTCCTTCAAATGACCATAAAGGCCACAATGATAATAGATGGTTGGGAATTCCTCACACTCAACATAAATCATTTTATTATCTACATTTACCTTTGAAATCAGAGGCTTGAAAAGATCGATGACCACTGCTATCCTGGCAAAACACCCTCTCATCCCTGCTTTAGTGTTATAATAAACTTTGACAACTTTCCCAAGTAGCTGGCCAATGGAATGAACAACTTGTTTATTATAGTACTAGAATGGAAGCAGTGGCAGGCGCACCCATCCAATAACCTGCTTAATGGAGTAGTCAAGTGGAAAGAAGTCACTAGTCCAAGGTTGCACTAATAAGTAATAACCGAAAATCATCTAAGGGCCATTGAGGAGCACTATTTGGTAATCTTGTTTATTACTAAATTTAACTATAAAGAAGTCACCGACACAGTCAATAAAGCAATATGGTCCCACTATCAGCCATAGATAGGAAAGTGTAACATCCTACTTTTACACCCCTTACATATAATATTGTGGCCCTTGGAACCACTTGTTATGATTGTACGTTGCCGAAACTAGAGGAAATTTTTCTTCTTATAGCAATATACATGTACCATAAACATCATATCATGGGTCTAAAAATATTGTATCATTAATACTATTGTAGCGTACAAGCCATTATCCAGTATATACATCAATCTCAGAATATATATACACACACAAGACAGAAGTAATACAGGAAGTGTAAACTATCAAGCTCACACTCTTTCCTTCCCCTTATCTCCTGCTGGGCCTTCACCTGCATTGTAGGAGAGGGTAAGGTTTCTTGGGAAACCTTAGTAGCAGAACCATAACCAGAAGTAGTATAATGCTATGCAAGTTATGCTATATGCAATGTTCGTACTACTCCTCTAGTGCCTTCTCTCTTGGCACCTATCGTGTATAGGGAGCATGCATGTGATTCTACCTTAATCACACAGTTAAAGCATATAAATAGGGAGTCATACAGCTCATACATAACATTCTAGCTCAAAACCAGAACACAATAAACAAGCATCAAACACACAGCAAACAAGCAAAGTAATATAAGTTAAGGTTAGATATTCTAGCTGTCGAATACTCCTGAGCAATATCAATGTCTGTTCCTTTGCTTCTAGAGTTACTGGATAACTGCTTTGCAATGCATATATAGACCACAATGTAAAGTCATTACTGTATGCTACTAACGTTACACCACAGGACCCTACTCTTTTCACATGTAGGACCCTGGTGTTACAGTATCCAACCCACATCCCTCCCCTACCCCTACCCCTTGGCCGAGCATGTTATACAATCCATAAGATATTGACTCAGTTCAAGCATAGACACCTCATCCCAGCCTTTCCTCATTGTCTGGGTCTCAAAACCATTTCATACTCTCTTTCCCAGGCTTAAGGCAAACTAGTCGGGTATCAATTCCCTATGAAAATATCTTAGGTCAAAACAGTTGGACACACCTCCCCTTTAGAAATGGTATCTTAGTCCGAGACAATTGGACAACACCTCCTCCTCAGAAATGCTATCTAGGCTTGAGCAATTGGGCAACACTTTCCCTTAGAAATGCTATAAAAACTATGGAAAAGAGAAGAATTTAAAAGAGAACTTAGGCTAGAACCTTACCTAAACCGAAGACCAAATCGGTGTCGCTCGAACTTCCTCTGGACTAACCATACCTTGAAACTATTAGGGATGCCTTTTAGAGTAAGAGGGAGCATGGTTTGGAGAAGAGAAGGGGGTCTTATTTATAGTGGAGGATTTTGGGTCCTTAGGTGTAATTATTTGAGTCTTTAAGTGTAATTTCTAAAAAATATTACATGTGGTCCCTTCCCCTTGTGACAAGTGTCCCTTCTAAAGTTTTCTTGGGACACCTAACCCATACATAGCTGGCGCCATTTCTTGGGAATTAAGAGAACTCCCCTGACTCAAATTATACTGATAATTTTCCTAAAATAGATCGAAATGCTAGGAAACTTTTAGAAAATTTTGTACTCATCTAAAAATTCCTAAAATTTTCCCAAAATTATATAAAACTATCATGAGGCTACCATAAAAATTTCAGAATCTTTAGACATTTGAAACTCTCAAAAATATTTTTTCCTTAAAAAGTCCATTATACCAACGATTAGCCAATTTCAAAAATTTTTGCTGATATCTCTGGACTTCTTCTTGACCTCCAATTTATTTTATAATTCCTATAAAATAATATACTAATTTTTTCTAATCCTAGTCCAAAATATTGAGGTCTCTAAATATATGATATGATTAATTTCTAGCCAAAAACCCGGTTCGACCAAAATTATTAAACTATGCAAAAATTAACTAAAAAATCCTCAGACCTCCAAAAATCATTCTGATCATTTTATATTGTTCTAGAAACCCTATAATATTTTCTGGGAATTTTTAGAGCTTTCGGATCTGACCGCATTTTGACCTAAAACTTTATGGAATTTTTCCTCTTTACCATAGGTCATTCCTCAGGTTTCACTTCAATTATTGTGTGATATTTCAGTTCTCTATAGACTAAGGCCTTTTGTTTATCCTGAATACCTCATCTAGGAAGTTCAAAATATCATGATGTTATAGGAAGTTTATCCCTTAGTGTATTGTATCGTATTCTTCTTCCTAACACTTTAATGACAACAACAAAGTTCATGCTTCTGTCCAAGAGATCTTTGACTCTCACTGAAAAAGTAACAGAGGGGATTCCATCCATTAAGGAATAAGTAACATCTCCTTCCTCAAACTCGAGTATACATTTTCTTCCTGATACCCTTCTTCAGTTCCAGTTACCAACATGTCATGGAAGGACCTAGTATGTTGACCATGTTGATTGGGTGAGTGCAAATTGGTGTCTTCATCACCATGTGGTACCTCTTCAGTATCCATTCCTACATCAGTCAATTCTTTTTCATTCGTTGTCCTAATTTTCTTAGTCGAACAACTATCTATCAGCTTTATTGTTACTTCTTTTTCTTTAAGTGGAATCTACAATGTGCGCTCTTTTATGGTAGTACCTAATGGAAATATTACTCTTTATCCTTACAACCACAAATCATGATGGCGAGGAGTCACTCAATTCCTCCATTGTAGGAGCAGCAAAGTGATGAATCTTGGGTGATTTCTGCTGCAGTAGGCGACTAGACGTTTCTATCCTGTTTCCTAAGAGAGAGCTTTGTCTCTGTATCTCCTTCTTTTTCCTCTTTGCTTTAAATACTCCATCATCCTTAATATAATACATATTTACCAAATTTAATTATTTTAAAGAAGTTTGTTAAGTTTGTTAATAATAATATAATGTGTATTTTCTATAACATCTTAGTCACCTTCCTTAATTCCACCACTATCTCCCATTTTTTATTATTGTTGAGGGGCACCAATATGAACAATTTAGGAAAAGATAGACATATATATAAAAATTATATCTTATATTTAGGACTAAGATCAACTTTTCAAATGTTTCATATATTAAAGAGTAATATAAATATAAATTTTGATTAGATCACTCAGAGCTATGCCAGTTTTAATTTATGAGAGAGTGAGCATGTATTGGAATAGTCTAAAAATGCTTCAAACTGTTGAATCCCACGTTTTTATGATAACAAAAGCTAAGAAAGAATCCATGAAATTCAAGATGTGATGTAAGAAGTATGAATCTTTTTCAATTTCTCTTGAAGTAATACTAATAGATCACTCAAGTGATGTTCTTGAAAATCAATCGAATATTTTCTATAATATTATACTAATCTATTAAGGATACTTTTCAAAAGATCAAACTCACATATTTTTAAGATAATAGTTTAAATCATTTGATTCAAGGTACATATGAGAAATATTTTTCCAAGTCAAATCATTCAAAAACTTATCACTTGCAAATCACTGGATTCATCTTGGGAGCGAAACAATCAAATCACTTGAGTGATATGAATATCTTTCATAACTTGAAAACCACCCAAGTGATCTTGATAGTGATCAAATTGGATTACTCGAGTGATGCTCCAATTTTTCATCACTTGCAAAGCACCCAAGTGAATTTGGTAATTATCATCATTAATCACTCGAGTGGTCACTCAAAAAACAACTAAATTGAAAAGGTTGATGATCACCATTAAATTCTCTAAGGGAAAGAATCAAATGGACTGCTTTGAGTATGATAAAATGTCTTTGTTTGATAATTATACTACCTTTCACTTTGTGGTGTTTATTCTTATGGGAGATTGATGATTTCATTTTGAGCTATTCATGTAGAAAAGAATCTACTAGAGTGGTTACTCAGGTGATCATCATAATCACTCAAGTGATTACTTGAGTAATGCATATTTAGAAAATAGAGTTTCATATCGTAAAGCTTGAAATCAAATCAAGATACCTATAATGTTACTCCTTCACCATATAACTAACTAACAATTCTTTGTATAAGTGTTGAACATCTTTCAGCTAGTGAAATGAAGATTAAAACTCTAAGTTTCAAAAAGTATTTTGTGTCAAACGCATTAAATGCTCCAATGCTTGAAATTTCCAAAACCCTCTCTCCACTCTAATGACTAAATTATGAGATAAGAAGTAAACCCTAACATTCCTAACGGTAATAAAGGATGGACCAGGAGATCTAATGGACACCAATACTACAACGACTACCTACCTCACACTATAAATGTCAAACGCATTGAAGACGAAGGCAGAAATTTTATTGCAAGAACTTACTGTTCCATTAATTGCCATAGTCTTAAATTTTTATTCAAGTAAGATATATGAGCTCCAGTGATTAGCTATCTACTCTTGTGAAAAGAACATTAATAGAATCATTTACTTCTCTGAGAAATCTCAAGGTGGTAGGACCTTAAGAAGGGCATTTATTACAAAGTGTTTGGGGAGAGAAAGTTTCTTCGCAAAAGTATAAGTGCATTGTGGTACTAAAAGCCCAAGTAATCTTAGAAGATTGATTAAATATTCAGAGCTGATTCTGAGGATTGGAACAAGATCAAAGTATTTGGACCGAACCAATATAAAGTTCTTGTGTCGTAATCTGGTGATATTCTTCTAACTCTTGTTCTTTTACTTATTTAAAGAAAAAATTTAAAATCACCCAATTCACCTCCTCTTGAGTGATAGGCTTGTACTAACATTTGGTATCAGAGACTAGCCTTCTCTTGTTACAAGTTTAACATCCTAGAAGGACAAATCCTATGACAAGACTTAGAGAAAGCATATTACCAGATTGAGCATCAATCACTAGATCACCAACATTCAGTAGAGAACGATTCTCATTCTAGAAAGCCAAGTTTTAAGTCTTTGTCATGGCAACAGAATACGGTATATATAAGGTAATAAAAGATGAAAATTATGTGCCTATAAAGACCGTGGGAGAAAGACAAGTAAAGAAGATGGCTGCAGAATTTGATGGCAATGATAAACGACTAATAACTCTCAATAGCAAGGTAATACTCATGATTCAAAATGCTCTTAGTCAAATGGAATACCTAAGAATTTGCAATTTGTAACATCCCAAAATTTTTGTAGGTCGAGAAAGAGCATTTTAGGCCAAATAGTATTTTTGTGGTAGACCAAGTGTCATAACCTGATATTTTTAAGGCCTAGATGATGTATTTCAGATGAGCAGAGGGCATTAGTCTATATAAGACTAAAATATCTCACAACAATTGAAGTGAAATATGAGGAAAGACCTATGTGCAAATAGGAAAATTTTCATAAAGTTTCCGGTTAGAATACGGTCAAGTCCAGAAGCCCAAAAAAATCCCATAAAAATCCCAAAAATTAGTAGAGGGCATCTAGAATAGTATGGCACGATCAAAATGATGTTTCGAAGTCCAAGAAATTTATTATGAATTTTTGAATATTTTCATAATTTTTCGTCAGACCAGGTTTTTGGCCAAAAACTGATATTATCATATATATAGTCACCTCAATGTTCTGGATTGGGATTTGGGAAAATTAGTACATTATTTTAGAAAATTTATGATGAAGTAAAAATCTAAAAAGATAACTGGTTATATGAGCAAAATCCCTTGAAATCAGTAGATCGCCGATAAAAAGGTTTTTTACGAAAAAATTTATTCTAGGAGTTCAAGATGTCATTCTAAATTTTAATGGTAGCCTCATGGTATTTTTAGAGAATTTTGGTGAATTTTTTAGAATTTTTGTACAATTACAGAAGTTTCTAAAATTTTCTGGTTTTCGAGTAAATTCGAAGGAAATTATCAAATGAAATTGGGCCAGAAGGGCCCCTATGCCCACTTAGATATGGCCCACCTTTGCTTGGGGAAGGAGTCAAATTTTTGGCATGTGAAATAAGAGAATAATGTGGAAGGGACACTTGTCAAAATAGAGAATGTGGAAGGAACACTTGTCAAAATATAGGTGAAAAAGTTTTTAGGAAAATTACACTTAAGACCCAACAAAAATTGCACTTTGACCCCTCCTTTTCAACTATAAATAGGCCCCCTTCATTCTCCCTCAAACCGAATTCCCCTCTCTTGAAAGCTCTCCTACCCTTCTCAAAGTAAGCTTCTTCTGGAGCAGTTTCGAGCGGTCCCGGCCAGGTCTTTGGTGCAAGTTTCAGTCTTCTCCCTCTTTTAAATTCTTTTATTTTCCAGTAGTTTTTAGAGTATTTTTAAGGGGGTTCTGTCCAATTGGGCTATTTTAGATAGTGAACCTAAGGGGAGGTTCTGTCCAACTATCTTAGCCAAAACAAGCATTTTTAAGGAGAAAAGCTACCTAATTTTTTAGGACCAAGATAGCATTTCTTAGGGGAGATGTTGTCCGACTATCCCAGACTAAGATAGCATTTCCTAGGGGGAGGTGTTGTCCAATTATCTAGGACTGAGGTAGGATTTCTATGGGAGAGATGCTACCAAACTACCCCGGCCAAGGTAGTGGGGATGGGTAAGCAGCAAGGACCTGTGCTCGATGGACTATATAGGGTGGATAATAGAGGGGTACATGTAAGGTAAGGATACGATCTGAGTAGTAGGGAACAAGACCATATGGGGTACAGAAAGGGAAGGGATGTAGTATACCGATAGAGGCATATAGTAATGCCTTACACTGTAGTCTGTGTAGGCATTACATAGCAGCAGACAAGTTATCCAGCAATGATCGAGTAGACCGACAGCGGAGGATTAGACGCATACACTAGAGATAAGGACAAACACTTGTACGGTATAAGAGGATACTTTAGCGAGAATATCTAGACCTTAACTTATAGTGCTTGCTTGTCTTCTGTTTGTGTTGTATGCTTGTTTACTATAATGTGATTGAGTTGGCATGGTTTGTATTTGGTATGACTTTCTATTTATATGCCTTAGCTATGTGATAGAGGTAGAGTCATGTGCATTCTTATTACACAGTAAGTGTCAAGAGAGAGGGCACTAGAGGAGTAATACGGGTATCACATGATAACATGACATGCATTATATTATATTGTTACTAGTTTAAGATTCTACTTCTGAGGTTTCCCCAGAAGCCTTACCCTCTACACAATGTAGGTGAAGGATTAGGAAGCAAAGGCAAGGATTGAGCATGGTTTTGTTAGGCTTCCATTTCTGGGTTTTATGTATATGTTCTAAGTCTGATATACTAGATCCTGATATGTATGCTACTATGTGAATTATGATATATGCTTTATGTTGAGAAATGGAAAATTTTACTTGTCATTTGGCTAGCACAGAACAGTAACAGTGGTTTCAACTGCCACAGTAAGGTACAAAAAGGGTATAAAAAGTAGGGTGTTACACAATTTATCCATAGCAAAAGAAATGTAGGAGGCTCTAGAGATTTCTCATAAAGGAACCTCATGGATCAAAGAAAATAATATCAATATATTAATCAACTAGCAGCCCTTGGAAAAACCTATAAACTAAGTGTTCAAGTAAGGAGATACTCAACATTCTCACTAGTGATTGGGAAGCAAAAATAACTGCTATTGAAAAAGCCAAAGGTGAATCAATGACTTCAGTAGAGGCGTTGTTTGGAAGACTATCTGAGTATGAAGGAAAACTAAAATTCAATAGAGAACTGACTGAGATGGCAGAAAAGAAGAGAAAGGGGTTAGCTCTAAATGTTATCAGAGAAAAGGAACCTAAAGAAGATGAAGAAGAAGTTGATAACCTAGAGATAGGAATGATTGTGAAAAAATTCAAAAAAAATCTATCGAAAGGATCATGGAACAAGAATATTTCATAAAGGAAGATCTAGCAATCGAAGAAATTCTAAAGATAATATCATGGAACAAGAAGATTTCTAAAATGGCATCTAACTCAGAAAACCATGTACCGTCTTTATGTTTCCGATGTTGGCATGTCATACACAATAATATTGGCGTCTTTTCTTTGCTCACGTCAGGAGAGTCTAAACTTTTTGAACATGTCAAGCAATCACTTCAAAGGACAACTTCCAAATTGTTGGAATGGATTCAAATCAATAAGAATAATTGATTTTAGTAATAATGATTTCTGTGGAGACATTCCATCTTCTATGGGTTCCTTACTTTTGGCCTGCCACTTAATTTTACGCAACAATCACTTCACAGGCCAACTCCCGTCATTAAAGAACTGCACTGAATTGTTAATGTTGGACGTGGGGAGAAAGTCATTAACAGGATCCATACCTTCATGGATAGGATCCAGTTTCTCTAAATTGCCAATTCTTAGCTTGATGAGGAACAACTTTTATGGAAGTTTGCCATCACATCTTTGTCACCTATCAAACATTCAAGTTGTAGATCTTTCAATGAATAGCTTGTCTAGAAATATACTGAAATGCCTCCAAAATTTATTCATGATGACTCAAAAACCTAGCACCAATATAATGAGGCCATCGACCAATTCTTTGTCTTTAAGAATGGTCCCCATATGGAAATTTCAATATGACTTTTACCCTATAGTGAGATGGAAAGGAAAAGAATAGTCATTCAAGGACAAGAAAAGACTTTGAGGCTGATTGACTTATCTGAAAATCAATTCTCTAAGAAGATTCCAAAAGAAATTGGGAGTCTGTCAGAACTAATTTCTTTGGATTTATCAAATAACAATTTGAATGGTGAAATCCCTGAGGAGTTTGGAAAGTTGCCAGCCCTTGATTATCTTGACCTATTAAGATATCATTTCTCTAGAACGATCCCTTTAAGTCTTTCTGGAATTGACAGGCTTGTTGTTTTGAACTTGTCTCATAATAATTTATCTGGAAAAATCCCATTTGGAACGCAACTCAAAGGCTTCGATGCACCTGTCTATGATGGAAATCCCTATCTCTGTGGTAGACCACTTGAAAGGCTCTGTCCTGGTGAAAACAAGAAAAAATCACAACACTCGTTGATTATTGAGAAGCATGAAGAGGAAAAGAATGATTCATTTTTTATTCCAGGGTTCTGCGTAAGCATGGGTTTGGGACTTGTTACTGGATTTGGGCTATCTATGGTTTGTTGCTTCTCTTTCCCTCATGGAGGCATGCCTAGCTACCTCACCTTCCTTTATAATCTGTACGACAAGATCTATGTGATCACAGTAATCAACATATAAAGATGCCGCAGATTTTTGGAAAAAATGAGTGGTAAGTAAAGTAGTAATTCGCGTCTCTTTTAACCTTTTTTTTCTTATGTTTTTTTCTCCATCAATTTCGTTCTTCATGGAAAATTTAAAAAAAAAAACTAATGAAATACGAACTAGTTTTGAAATGAAATCCACCTATATAAATTAAATAATCAGGGGTGAACTCTGAGACGCATATTTGGATATCAAAATGTATATATTGATTATGTTTAGAAGGCTTAAAATTATAAGAAGGGAGATGACAAGAAGATGTCGATCACTGGAAGCTGGAAGGCATGCATCTTGGTGCTTAAAGCTGATATAGTGCCAGCCACCATTGGAATAAAGCATCAATTATGTTTATTAATTACTAGCGTGACTTTCCTCTTGTTTTACTTTATGAATTAACTACAACTATGAAACTTATTATCTTTTTTTCCCATAACGGAAAATATGAGTACAATACTGTTTTCTTTCTTTTAATTGTCTTTGCTTTGTCTATTTAATATTACCCAATCAACAATAATGTAGGATGAATTAGGTAATTTGCTAATCTAGATTGAAGCATTCATTTATCACAATTAACATTTCTAAACATGTTTGAGTAGGGGTAGAAATATGTCAAGCCCTTATAAAGAGTCATATCGTGGGGTTATCAAATAAAACTAAGCTAAATGCACTATAGGGCAACTAACTTAGGTCGATCTCTACGTTGAGCCTATATTTAATTCCTAAGTAATCTAGTGTAAATAAAAAATTAATCAAAGAGTATGGGATGCGGGTTTCATCTAACTAATTAAACTAAAAGAGCTACTTGTTTATGAAATTTTCAATGTATAAAATAAGCATGTGAGTGTGTAAATGCAATAAATGAATGTCTTAGGTGAATGATTCCACTACCTTTCCTTGTGCAATTTTAATATTGAGTTCTTCCTTTAACTAATCACAAGGACTAGCAAGAACACTTGCTAATCAATACTCCTAACTTCTCAATTTAATTTAACTTTAGACTCAATTGATCAATTAAGAATATCTTGAAATCCTTAGCTCATGTTAGATTCATAAGAGATTCTCTCTACCTCTAGTTAATTTCTAGAAACGTAGCAAATAATTAATTTCAAGAGAATAGGAGAAAGCAATTAAATAACAAGAGAGTGCTATAGTCCAATTACAATCCATACAAATCTAATACATGTATCATCATCCAGACTACAATTAATTGATCACAATCCTCATCTAAGTACACAAATCATAACCTCTAGAAATGTAGAATCACAATCTGCATATATAGAGAGTAGAAGATGAAATTAAAATACAAAAAACTCCCCTAGTAGCTCAAGGACTTTGGTTAGCTTTATCACCACCATTGGACATAAAATATAGCCGTTAATGTTTTGAAAATCAGCTTCATTAGACTCTAAAATGCTTTCGGCCATCACAGATGTAACATAATAGATGAAAGGAAGATTTAATCGATGGAAAGTGGAAGAAGAGAGAAAAGCGGTGGTTAGCGGCGGAAGGAGTGGTAGTCAATGGTGGAAGTGCCGATGGCTAAGAATGAGACGATTAAGATGGAGAGAAGGGGAAGTTGCATTTGGGTCTGGAGGTCACCGAGAGAGTGAGCTGAAAATTTGATTCTCTTCTAATATTGCGATATGAGTTTTAGGTGGGTATTAGTTCCAAGGGCTTGTTTGGAAGATGCAAATTCAATGGGGCATCCAAAGGTTGAGATTATATTGCTTCCAAATAAGGCCTTAATTGAATAATTCTGCACTCTCATCTTTACCTTTCATTAAGCTCCAATGTATCATGTCATCACCTACACAAATGAAATGCAAAAAGGTAATATCATATGTTCACAATTAAAGAATAATAAGATTAACAATTATTACTTAAAATATCAAATATTTAACTAATTTAATTCCCAAAACATCTTGCACTCAAATCTCATATTAATACTCAATTATACTCAAAATAGTCAAATCAATCTCACAAAAACTTAAGATTAATCATAAAAAGACATATAAATATTTTGTTCTATCACCTTATCAGATGGCTATGGCCTGGCCTAGTCAGTAGTCAAGGTCTACTTTGGCCTAACTTGCTTCACACATAGGTCAAACTTTCAGGTCTATTTAAAGGCCTATATACGTATATAGGCTAAATATATTTTGTTAAGGCATGGCCTACAAGCCTTTAGGCTTAGCCTATTTATGTATTTAAAAAAATATAATTATATTAATATTATATATAATATTCATATTTTTTTATATTTATATTATAAATCATATTTCATGTTTCTTTATAATAATATGCAATCCAAGTTTTATTTTAATTTAATAAAGGATTTGAGCCTATTTAATAACTACAATTTACAAATAGGTAAGCTTGAAGCCAACTAAAAGTGCCTACATAAATGTAGG
>JBAGKO010180796.1:0-16379 GCA_037177275.1 Acacia concinna | reverse complement strand
CTAACATGTATTGCTTTGTGTTGTCTGCTGTTTACTGTATGCTTGTACGTTGTGTTCTAGTTGTGTTAGATGGTATGCATGAAAAGTATGACCCCCTATTTATGCCTTGGCTATTTAAATTTGAGTTTGGATCGAGTCACGTGCAAGCTCCCAGAACACAATATGTGTTGAGAGAGGGTACTAGAGGTAAAGTATGAGCATTGCTTATAGCATGACATGTATTGCATTACTTGGTTTCTGGTTATGATTCTGCTACTAAGGTTTCCCAAGAAACCTTACCCTTTTCATAATGCAGGTGGAAGTTTGGAAAGAGGCAGGATGAGGGAACAGGCTTAGAGATAGAGTTATATTTCCTGTTTCTTAGCATGTAATCATGTACAATATGATCAATGTATCTTATGGATTATGGTTTTGTGCCTCTATTATTGAGAAAAGTTGTTTCTCCATTTGTTTGTGTCAAACATTTTTTAATTTCTCTGTTTCGACATCAGACATGTCTGTGGTTCTAAAGGCCACTATAAGGTAAGGTAAGGGTCTCGAAAAGTGGGATGTTGCAGGGTGGGAGCCTATTGTAGCGCTCAACATATTGAACGCCACCACAAGGGGGCCACGTGGGGTCCATGCAAGGCCTATAACGTGGCACTCACTAGGGAGAGCGCCACGATTGGCATTTAGCTTTAGGAATATGGGCCCACAGCTATGGGAAGCGACATGTTCCATCCCACGGCTGTGCCTATCGTGGCACTTCCTTCACATTTGGCCATTCCCACAGCTAAAAGCTATGGGCACGTGGGCCCACCACTTTGGGATGGGAAATGTCCCATCCCACGGTTGTTGCTATTAGGGGGCACCACGATTGGCTATGCTCATAGCTAAAAGTTGTGGGCACGTGGGCCCATAGTTGTGGGATGGGACATGTCCCATACCATGGCTATGGCTCTCATAACACTCCCCTATGGTGATGCATGTCCCATCCCACTATTCTTGGGCATTAGCCCATCTCAGTCTCACAGTGGACCATGAATTGTCATACTATCTCATGCATGTCCTCAGTACAGGTGTTCCTACATCTCATCTTAGTCTCAATGTATGGCATACGATACATGCATCAAATCAAAAAATTATGAAAGACAGAGTTACTACCCGAATGCCTTTCCAATGCTTGATTCTCCTACTGGCTTTTTGGCTTACCCAAGGCAAATATCGAATCATACAAGTCCAAGTTATCATAATGAACTATTACTCATTAAATACTTAAGGCCCAAGTGCATCTAGTAATTTATAATTTATTACCCTCATCTAAAACACCTATCAAGTCCAATTTATAATTTATTGGTCTCTTTCTTTTTATACCCATTATAATTACATTGTATTAAAACTCATGACCCAGTGATCAGGCCGAGATTCTTGCCTATCCGGTCTGTCAGAATGATTGCACCAAATAATGTAGAATAGGGCACAACCAATCATTCTTCTTGAGAAGCGCTAATTGGAAAATCCTAGAAACTAGCTTTCAAAAGACACAATGTGAATTGGATAAAATTGGGGGTTTTTATGGTGCAAATAAATAAAGAAAATAAAAAGGAAATCTTTTTGGTATTTTTAAATTAGGAAATTTTTCTTTTTGGTAAAATGATAAATGATAAACAATCTCTTGATGATGGTCACTCGGCTATCCTCATTCTCAAAGATAAATGCGAGTTTTTGAAATCTCTAAGTTCAATGAAAAACCCCAAGCAATCACTTGGGTCCAATGCTTTAATCAATGGAAAACTTCCTTTAATCAAAGGTTAATCTAGCATTAATTAAATCATTGTTTAAGCCCTTTAGAGTGTATATGAAAAGATGATGAATGATCCTTGAATTGTCAATCAACAATCCAAGGATGATGTGAATAGAAAAATCCATCCCAATCATGACAAATAAGACTGGACACAAAGTCTCAAACTTTAATATATAAAAACCATCCAAATAGTTCAATCACCAATCCATATGAATGAATCAATCTAAATAACATGAATTACAATCATAATCCACAATCCCCACATCCATGTAAAAACCTCATAGATCTAGGAAAATATACAGAAAGATGAAGAGAAATATATCTAGATTGAAAATTACTCCCCTGGTTGTTACTTAGAGCTCAAGTTTTGTCTTCCACCACCGAGAGGCTAAGGAATTTAGCCTCTCATGTCTTCTAATCTCCCGCAATCGTGTTTGATGATAGAATCCATGTGAGATGCTGAGGTTTCGTGAGGAAGATGGTGGTTGAAGGGTTTCTTGTGGTTAGAAAGGGTAGAAATTAAAGGATGGAGGCTTTAGGGTTTTGGTAGGGTTATTGAATTGGGAGGAATTCAGAGAAAAGGGTTCGCGGCTGCCGTACTGTGAAATCTCACAAATCTGGGCCTCCTTGAATGATGGTGAACTCTCTTTTTTATAGGCCTTGCAAAAACCCTACTTCAAAACACACAACTTAACTTTACGGACTCAGGTCATGACCATAGGTGTGTCAAGTTATGACCTGGAATGACAAAGAGCTCAGGTTGCGACCTCAAATTCTCAAGTTGTGCCCTCAGATGACAAACAACACTTCAGTTATGACTTAGCTTCCAAAACACATAGTTTCATTTGTCCAAGTCATGACTTCAAAGGTCCAAGGCGCAACCTAGGATGTCAGAATGCTTCAATTTGTGCTTTAGCCTTCAAGATTAGGTGGCTCTTTCCTTGCTCCATCTTGAGGTCCTAAGTCCTTCTCCAATTGCTTGAAAATCACAATAAAGAGGTTTGTAAAGACCAAAATGAACAATTACAAATAAGTAGAGGAAATTAATCCTTTTTACCCCTAAAATAGCAAAATGTAATTCATGAACCCATGTAATCCAAAAGCTCTCAATGCAGTGCATAATGAGGGTAAAAGTGTGTAATTTAGTTAGAAAACACTCAAGAAAACCATGTAAATATAGTGACACATCACTCCCCCACACTTGAACCTTTGTACTCCTGGACAAAGACTTGAATCATCCCGAACAAAATACAAGCACAATCAAGGAAATCAGTATATTCAAAAGAGATCTTAAGACCTAAACAATCGACACCCTATAGGAAAGACAAGAATGATAATATGAATAATGCAAGTGATCAATCACAAGATATAATTGACCTAAGATGTATGAATAATAGAGGTTCACTCAAGGCTAAAAGTGTTTAAACTCTCTCCTATCGTGTTTAAGCTCATTTTCCTCTCCTAATTAGGTTCTTTTCGCTCAAAATTCAAGTAACAAACATCCTACCATAGGCTTGTAATGACTCTAAGATCTCCACTAGGATTGGTGTTCATGTCCATAATCAAGAGGGCTTTAAGGGGTTGTAATGATGGAATTAGGCCACATGGAATGAATGATGAATGTGACAAGAACTTTACATGCCTACAAATTCACAAATATCCAAAGTAACTCTTCCTTTTTAGTGTTAATTTGTGCTTGATACTTAATATAATCGCTACTACCAAGACTTTTGAATGTATGCCTTCTTTTAATCTTGAGTCATTGTAAGTCCCCTTTTAACGTGACCCTACACATGGGTGATGCAATACCGGCTACTCAATTACTACAAAAAATACTCAAGAGGCTTTTGGCTCAACTCATAACTCCTCTTCAACTAAACCGTTTCACGTGAGTGCCAATATTAGATGAAGTGCCCCCGGTTACTAATAAAGTCTAGAGATGTCAGTGGAGTTGTTGTCATTTCCCTTCACTCTCATTTTTTTTGAACACATATATGGCATTTAAATATATAAATGGTAGTAGCATTCTTTAATGATGTTTCAAAGCACAAAGATGATATGAGATACTATGGAACAACATGTGCATCTTTGTCACTTGCCACCGTGTTTAATAAAAGAAAGTGAAGGCTTAAAGTGCTAAACAATAGGTGAATGTGTGTTGCTTGTGTTTGGGTAAAAAGGGTGTGAAAATGAATGCCTCTATCACTCAAAACAACAAACACTCATGCAATTTTGACTAAGAGTTAAGACAAGTTATAGAGAATGCAAACCATTGAATATACATTAAATTTTAAGGATTTAAGTTTAGACATATCTTCCAACAAGGGTTTCACATATCATATGCTCATACACCGAGTTTCAATCAATAAGAATTGTCACAAGCATTAGGTCACTTATCATAAAAGTCACCCATAGGGTGAAGATAAAAAAGTTCAAAAGAATCACTCAAGAACATATTGAAATCCCTAAACTACTTATAGAGTATGAGGGGATCTATTATCAAAGTCTAGAATTCAAAAACTCAAGAATGACATAGTTTTTCAAGAGAAAACAAGTTTGATGTAGTGGAAAAAGTTCTTAAAAGATGTGCACGGTAGCTTGAAAACAAAGTTCCTTCCATTCAGCATTGCCCAAGGCAAAGAGAAGGAAAAGGTCATGAAAAGGGTGCCAAGTCATGACTAGAAATCAGCAAAGTCACGACTTGGTTTGGCAAAAACACTCATCCAAGACAAATGGTTGAGGTCACAACTAGAGTTCAGTGAGGTCACGACCTCACTTGGGTCCTAGTTCAAAATGATACTCAAGTCGCAACTTAAAAGTAGGGAAGTCGTGACTTAAGCTTCCAAAGGCTACCACTGAGTCCTGATTCTCAAAATTGTGCCAAAATTTTCTCCAACAAACTTTAACACATTCAAAAATTATCCAATGTACAGTAATTCACCATCCACATTCAATTCAACACATAAACAATGATGATGAAAGATTGGATTTTTGAAAAAAATTTTGCTAAAATCATTGCAGCACACAAAAATGCACACAAGAGTAGAGCCCCAACATGAATAATCCTCCCCACACTTAAATCAGACAATGTCCTCATTGTTAAGGGCGAGAGAATATAAACCACAATGCAAATATCAAAGATAAAGAAATTATCATTCATATCAAACAAACATTTATTGATTACAAGTCAGAGTCTCTAAAACACAAATCAAGGAAAATAACTAAAGAAAAATAGAAATGAAAACTAAACAAAGCTAAACAGAAAACACATGCAATGATCAATGATCGCCAGCGTCCCCATCGTTCCCTCTTTCTTCTTGTACTAGCTCCTCTTCTCCTCCTTGAGGTTCCTCTTCTCCTTCAGCAGGTTCTTCTTCTCTTCTGCGGCCTTAGATCCATAAGACTCTCCTGAGCCCGTAGGAAAATAGGTGGAAGCTGGGCAAGTGCTACTCCAGAAGTCCCGCTCGAATCCCTCAAGTTGGGCTATTCCTTAAGCCTTGACCAGTTGAATCAATAGAAGGTACACAAATCTTTGCCGTCTGAGCTCGTTGGCTATGTATGTGGCCCTAAACTCCTCAAACTCATCACTCAAGTTGCCTATAGTCTAGGTTAGGGAATCTAACTACTCGCTCAAGGAAGAGAGGGTGATACTAGAGCCACCCGTAGCAGCCTTCTCCTCCTTCTCCTCTTTCATCACCTCCCCTACCAATCTCTTACTCTTCTTCCTTGTCGGTTTTGTCTTGAGAAGTAACACCTGGAGGTAACCAGGTCTAAATAGATCTTAGAAGCCTTAGATGGCACCCTGTGGACCTTACACATATCAGTAATCAAAAAAGGGTATACCAACTTAGTCTTGACATTGCGGAGGCAATGCTGGACCTTATCTATGATAATTTGGGCGATGTCCAACATTTGCCCGGTCATCAGAAAATAAAGCAAGGATATACCATCCTCGTTCACATCATAGATGTGGGACTGTGCCATCACATTATAGGTCATGAAGTTTAACTAGATGTGCGTCTCATAATTCATGTGCTTCCTTGTGAAGTGGTTCTTCCCATTAGCCTAAACCATCCAACTGGAGCCCTTAATACCAATAACCTTAAACACTTCACTCCAGGGTAAACGGTCATGGTTCTTCTGCCACTCTATAAACTTGTAGGCATAATGGGACCATAACTCTGGTAGCTTATAAAATGACTCGATGATCTCACGGGTGAGAAACATCTGCCCTCCTCTGAAAGTAATTCCCATTTGCTCGTCCATGGCATAACAGGAGTATAACTCATGGATTAGGGTCAAATTAGCTCGCTCTTGCTTCTTCATCAGTTCCCCATATCCTTGGGCCATAGCCAATTGGTAGAAATTACAGTCATCGGACTCAGGGAAGAAGCACTATTGGACTTCCATTTGATTCTGAAACATCTTGTCCATGTCAACCCTTGTCATTTTGGATTGATTATGAGGCCTAAGATTCCCGAAGGCAGGGGTAGTTCTTTGATAATTCTTTGTATGGGCCATATGAAGATTTGGATAAAGGCATGATGGAAAGCATGAGAGGACAAAATATAATCAAGGTTAAACCTAAGGTAGGACAATTGAAGGTTCTAGTTCACTCTCCCATGCCCCTTTCAAAAATCAATAGAAAACAGGAGCTTGAAATTTAGATAAAAGACCCTTGCTTTGAATCCAATAAGGTGTAATTCAGTGGAAAAATAGTTGAAGTCACAACATGAAAGAAGTGAGGTCGTGACTTGGAATCACAGAAGGTTTTCCCTTTACAGGACATGGCTCAAGTCGCGACTTCATGGCAGTGAGTTCACAACTTGAGTTTACATGAGGTTCCTCTTATTAAAGCTATGGCTCAGGTCATGACTTTAAGGCAGTAAGGTTGCGACTTGAGACCAGAAACTCAGAATCCCTGAACTCAAAAACCAGAACTCAAACTCGTGATTTTCTCAAATCTTTTTGCCCTAAACTAGTTCAAAAATGCAATGGAAGTTGAAAAACATTTGACCCACTCCTCACAAACCCTAAATCTATTATTCTAAACCCTAAAACCTAACTACAAAATAAGAAAAGGAAGGAAATTAAAGGAATCAAACAAGAAAGAAAGAAAAATAGGGTACCTTGATTTGGGAAGAGTGAGAGAGCAAATGCAGATCGTGTCTAGGATTTCTGTTGTTCCACAAGAAGAATCTAAGGACTTATTGCTCGAAATCATAGTGAGATGATTTGCAGTCCAAAACTAGAGAGGAATGATGGAATATTGGGAAAGGAATGGGAGAAGAGGTTCATATAAATAGAAATCAGGAGGGAGTTACGTGAGAGAAGTAAAAGGAAATAAAGAGGGGAGTTACATGAGAGAGATTGCGAGGGACATTTGAGAGAATAAGGGCAATCTTGGAATTTTACGAAGAGGAGAAAGTCATGATAGACAATCCAGGTTGTGACCTGAGACAGTGAGGTTGTGACTTGGATTGATAGAGGGAATTTTGGGAATTAGGGTTTCAAGTCGTGACTTGAAGGTGGGAGGTCGCAACTTCAGTTGGTAGAAAGCCTCTGCCCAATACCCTTTCCCAAGTTATGACTTTGGATAAGTGAAGTCGCGACTTCAATGGACAGAAAGTCAGTCTTTCAATCTCAAACACTTAGCTTACCAAATCAACAAATGAAACACCCTAAAATAGCAATCCACCACTGTAGCATGATCAATTGAATTCAAAACTCAAAAAGAAATGATGGAAGATTAGGAAAAACTTGAAAAATTTTCAAGGGTTTTGGTAAGAGCAATTGCAAACAATGTCTTCATTTAAATCCCCTTCAAAAACCTCTTTAAATCCCTCCCCCACACTTCAAGGCAATGTCCACATTGCAGAGTTCATTCTAAGGCAAGGGCAAACCTTTGTGCAGCATCCTTCTAGAGGAAGGAAGAAAAGCTCAATAGAGAAATGCCATAAAACGCGAGGGGACAGATAAGACAAGAACACAATCATGCACAGTTTATTCAAAACAAACAAAACAACAAAAACAAAATCTAATTCTATTGGGAATATCCCTTTCAATCTCAACCATCAATAGATTGTAAGGCAAAGTTTAGCAGATGAAAGATAGAAGAGAAAAGAAAGGGACAACCTGGCCTTACGACGGTGGATCAGGCTCATTATAGAGCTTCAGGAGGTGTCCATTGCATTAGAAGATCTTGCCCGAGGCCTCCTCTTGCAGCTCTATCATCCCAAAGTCATGCACTTTGATGACCAAGCAGGGTCCATCCCATTTTGTCTTGAGTTTACCCTTCTTGAACTTGAATCGAGCTTGTATCTCAGGACCTTGTCACCCACTTAAAATTGCTTTCTATAGTCTATGCAAACTCGCCATGAGTTTTATACCTTAGTTTGAATGAGCTCATTCTGCTCATTTTCACCACTGTAATTCCACTCTTTACATGTGCCAGTGGCACCCACTCGCTATCAGAGATAGTATAAATGATCCTAACCCTTATGAGCTTATCTATCTCCTTTCTAACCACATCAGAAATTAGAGGGTTTAACCTTTATAAGCTTTGCTTAATGGGCTTAGAATTCTCAGTTATCAAAATCCTATAGGTGCAAATAGTCAAATCAATCCCCTTAATGTCAGCTAATTGCAAACCCAAAGCCTCCCTATTCCTCCTCAGCATACTCATGAGACTAGTCTCCTTACTTTCACTCAAAGAACTGGAAATAATGACAGGAAATCTATTACCAGACTCAAGGTAAGAATACTTAATGTTGAAAAGTAGGTCTTTCAATTCTAAGGTTAAGGGTCGGACAATAGAGGGAATTAAAACAGAGAAATCATTAGAGTTAAGAATACTCGCCTTTGGTGACTCTTCTAAAGTGCATTCATCAGGGGCATTTGAAACCATCAAGCTCGCTTCAATCTTATCCGATGTTACATCAGGATCAGTCTGGTGTACAGCAGCAACATCGTTGGTTTGATTCACCTCCAAGCTTGCATCTTTATGAGAGATTAGATTGTTTAAGAACTACAGTGTATGAGGTGTAATCTTGGAGTATGAGCGATAATCAAACACGCTAGAATATATCAATGAAGTAGGGGATTCAAGTCGCGACTTGACTTGGCAGAGAGCATCCACTCGACAAACTTTGTTTGAGGTCATGACTACAAGTTTTTCAGGTCACGACTTTACTTGGCAGAGACCACCTTCAGGACAAGATGGAGGTGAGGTCACGACTGCAGGCTCGTCAAGTCGTGACTTCACTTTTGGAGAAGCCACTTCCCTTATATTTTTCTTCTTTCTCATTACCTAGTATCGCTTGAGCACTTGATGCATTGATCAATACATTCTTGCCAAAACCAAAGTCAGTTGTGAAAGTAGATATGGAGTCAAAACTCGAAAGACGAGAGAAATCCAAGGAATTGGACACCTCTCCCTCAAAAGAGTCAAATAACGAAAACACAGACAGGAGGGAAGTTAAGTATGCATCATAATCACTCAGAGCTGAATCAACCTCATGAGACTCATATGACTGTGCAGTAGGAGGACCAAGCACCTTTGGTGGACTCATGTCATAGTGATTAAGCAATTTCAACTCATGCTCATCCCTAGCTTGCTCAACAACAAAATCAATGGTGTCTAAGCCCATGAATGCAAAATTATCAAATGTAATATAGGGCACAACCAGTCATTCTTCTCAAGGAACTATTCTATTGGAATTCCTAAGTAATTTCCTAATTTCTAACTAAACTAATTAGCAGGTTAATTAGGGGGTTTTCGTGGTGCAAATAAACTAAACTAATCTAAATCTAATTAAATTAATTCTTTTTGTGTTTTTTTGTAGGGTTTTGAAAAGGTTTTGGTTTCTAATTATAGGGCTAGTTTCTCGATGGTGGTTGCTCGGTTATCCTCACTTTATCAAAAGATTTTAGGAGTTTTAAATCTCTAAGCTCTTATTAAAAACCCCAAGCGATCGATTGGGTCCAACGGTTTAATTAATGAAAAACCCTTCCTAGGATCCTAGGTTGATTAACTTCAATTAAAACATTGTTTAGGTTTCTTAGAGTAAAAGATGAATGAATGAGTTAATCCTCGAATTGTCAATGAACAATCGAGGATTATGCTTGAGAAGAAGAATTAATCATGATCATGAGAATTAAACTAATCACACATAAAAGTCTTTAAACTCATATACAAATAAATAACAAACTTCATACATCAAACTTGCATAATCAATTTAGATCTCAGTTACGATCGTAAACAAATTCTCAAATCCAAATAAAACTTTCTAGATCTAAGAGAATCACAAAGAAGAAGAGAATTCAGAAATCTAAATAGTTCTACTCCCCTGGTAATTACGTAAACTCCAACATTGCTTCCATCGCCGAGAGGCTAGTGTTTAGCCTCTCATGGCTTCAGATCTCCAGCTATCACATTTGATCTTCAACTCCATGAGAAAGTGATTGGATTTTGGTGGTTATATGGTTAGGGTTTGGAATTGGGGGAAAATTGGGAATTAGGGCTTTAAGGTACCATACCATGAAATCTCATGAATTCGGACCATCCGCCTTCTCTTTAAACATAGGTTAATCCCCTATTTATAGATGCTAATTTTGGATTTTATCTTTGGAGATTTCTATCTTAATTTGAAAATCTATCTTCTTCAAATCACAATCTTTATCTGAAATTTTGTCTGTGCATATTACGAACTTAGGTCGCAACCTGGACTTAGAAAAAATCCTTCCAAGTCGACTTTGGTCCAAAATGCATCATTTCATTAAAACTTCTTCAGGTCGTGACCTAACAGGTCCAGGTCACAACCTCAGACTCCAGATCAGCACTCTTCATGTATTTGGGCCTTCAAACTTTGGTTTCTTCATCCACTCTCCATCCGGGCTCCATGCTCTCCTTCAATTGCCTGAAAATATTATCACATAAAAAAGACTTTACCAAGACAAGTGAAGAAGGATATAATTAATATAAAATAATCTATTTTTACCCATTATTCAGCAAAATGCAAAGTATGAGACATACAATCCAAATACTATAAATACGATGCATAATGTGGGTAAATGTATGCAATTTGACTAGAAAACACCCTTGAAAACCATATAAATATTGTGTCTTATCAATTATGTTGATAAATTTGAGAAATATCTTGGAACATGGGTAGATTCTGGAAGTAATAAATCTATAGTTTATTCACAAGTTATCAATGCAATAGATAGAAGAACAACAACATGGAAGTCTAAGCTTCTTAAGCTTCTTTCCTAAGATTCTAGGTTGACTTTGATAAAATATATTCTCTCTAGAGTAAATATCCATATATTGTCTTACATCGGACTTCCTCAATATGTTTGTGATAAGATTGGTTTCAGATGTTCCAATTTCTTTTGGGGTTCTAATGAGGATAAAAAGAGGATACACCTTGTTAGGAAAGAATCTCTCTTCAAACCATCGAGTGTTGGTGGCTAAGGTATCATATTTATTTAGCATGTAAATTCAACTTTATTGGCAAAATAGGTATAGCGCATCCTTACTGCCAAGCAAGATTCTCTGTTAGGAGAGACTCTGAAGCATAAATACATTGATGAGAGTAATCCAAATCTAGTTCAAATTCTTTATAATTCTTTCTGGATATGGAAAGGGATTGCTCAATGTGCTAACATCATATCTAATCACTTATGTTGGAAAGTGCAATCTGGTAGTTCTATCTCATTAAACTACCCTTTTGTGGTGGCCCATGCAATCCACAATTACAACTAATTCTCCATTGAATTCAGTTGCAAACTTGTTAATGCATTTTTCATCTTCTTGGCAACCAGTTAGATGGAATTTAAATATGATCAGTAGATTATATCCAGCAGAAAGTGATAGAATCATTCTTCAGACTCTAATTTCCTTTGTCACTAGAGTAGATAGATTGAGTTGATTCCTTAACCCAAATGGAAACTATAAGATCATGATAGCTTATAAGAGTCTTTACTCTAATCAATCTGATTAGGATGAGAATTTTTGGAAATTCCTTTAGTCTCTATCCCTTCATATAAAGGAGCTCTTATTTGTTTGGAAGTTGTTGAATGAAGCGATTCCCTCAATTGATATTCTGAATGGTCATCATATGTCAATTTAAGGTAATTGTATATTTGGTTGTGATGTTTCAAAAAGGTTGCTCCATCTGTTTGTAACATGCCCAGAGCTACTTGGTTTGGAGATATATCTCTTTCATTGTATCTTGAGATTTTTAATGACTTCAAGAAATGGCTTAAAAGGACTTTGCTTGCTCTTTTTGAAGATAATAAGCTCGATATGATCTTTTTGATAATCAAGATGATAAATTGCATATGGAGAAAACGTAATGATGTTTTTCATAAGGGTGAGACAATAGACCCTCATCAAATAATCAGGGATGTTAATTTCTCTCTCTCTTATAAAAGATGCATTCTCTACAAACATTGCATGTATACTTCCTGAACGACAATACTCTGGCCGACAATTTTCCCATCTGGCTGTCATTAGGGTCATTGCCTGGAAATGGCTGGTGTACTACTTTGGAAAAGAAAAAATCGGCTGGTAGAACATTGTTCTTCTCATATCTTTTCTTTCAAGGGAAATATCAATTCAAGGATTTAATTGGATGAAGTCAAGGGCATCGCGCAACATTGTTCATCTTGGCATTAGATCTGGTTTGTTGTGGATTACTAATTCATCTTTTTTCAATGCTCAGATCAAGGATCAATTAGTCATTTTTTGTAGGAAAAAGAAATGGTTTGATGACCTAAAGTGCTAGAGGAATTCTCAAGATAATGTTCTACAAGACATTATCCTTCTTTTGAATAGTTTTACACTTCATAATATTGTAATTTTTAATATTATAGACAACTCTATTTTACTTTCAATGCAATCTTACCCTATGTTGATTGCTTGTTTGTAACGTAACTCATTTTATATGTTTAATGAATGTTGTTCTTGTTTCAGAAAAAAGGGCTCATTTGGTATGAGAGGAGAGGAGGGAAAGTGGGTGGAGGGAAAAAATTGAGTTGGATTTAAAAAATTGAGAGAAGTAGTATTAAAAGTTTTTAATTAATTTTTCTTACTCTTTTATTTTATCTAATCTCTCTATTAATAATTTATAATCCCACTTCTCCCATTTTTTTAAATTCAACTTATAAAAATTTTCCTTCCTCTCCCTTTTCCTCCAAATGCCTCATACCAAACACACCCTAGGTTAAATCTTTCAAGATCATTCCCTGTAATTTGTAATCCCACTTCTCCAATTTGGCACTTTTTAACATATAACCAGAAAATGTTCATTAATATAAAAATACATAGTACACTACTTATAAATCACCTAGTTAATAGTGTCATGGTGTCCTCCCTAAAGCATGTTATTAAAACTTAATTTGGTTTAGACAAATCAATAAGTAAATCGGTCCGTTCAGTTAAAGGTTTTAAACGAGTTGATTAGGTTAGATTTTTTTTCCTTTTATTTTGAAGCCTAAAACGACACCAGTAAGTTTAAAAAAGGAGAGAAAAAATAGCAATACATATATGTGTCTTTTTAATAACTCTATTTTATATTTTTATTGGATTGCGTGCAATTTATTCATGAATGTTATATTTACTTGGGGAATGCCTTTATGTATAAATTTTTCTATATATGGATATATTTTATATTTTAGTTAAATATAATATTTTAATTATGACCCTGGGATCACCCCGAAGTAAACTATTAAAACCTTGACTAAAACGCAAATTTGCCTAATATATATTGTTAGGGTATTCAAGTCTCATAAATTCTGTTAGCTAGATTATTTACGTGGGACCGCACAATAATAATTCTCCCACATATTTAAGGACGGAAAACAAGTAACAATCCAAATATTAAGTAAAAGACAAACAATAAACATTTCACATCATATAATTGAGATTGATTTATATTCTTCCAATTCTCTATTACAATATTACTCTCTACAACAAGCCAATCATGATCATCATCACCCCGGTAGCTAGGCTTTATTTATTTAATTTGATTAATACAGCTTTAATTATTAATTAGTGAATGGATTAATTCACCAGCAATCATATTCACAGAAACAGTCGCCACCAGCTTCACCAACGTTAAAGCAATAACCTACAGCTTTGCGGTTAGGGTGTTTGGCAGCGCAAGCAGATTTACACTGATCCAACACACAAGTCCCAAGACTTCCCAAGGCCTCACTGCAAGACTTGCACTGATCAAACCAACACCTACAAATGGGAGCACCAACACACCAGCCTTGTCCTTTTGGATGAGCCGCTTTGCACCTCGCAAAACAATCTGCATCACATACTCCTACATCTTCATAGCATTTGTCCCCACTCACCATCTTCACTAGCACATTTCCTAGCAATAACCAATAGCTTTGCAATTAGGGTTTTTTTTTAAAAAAAATAAATTAGATTATCTTAAAATAGTAGCAGTTAAAATTTGTCTACAATCATTAACTTTATCATAGAGTGTAGGGTTAAGGGGAATATCTGCCCAAAATATTCACATCCATGGCAACGTTGCTATGAATATAGATTTATAGGCTGACATTAAGACTAAAAAAATTTCTAAGGTGATATTGAGATTTCGTGAATACTTACACGGTGGATTTGCATAAAGAAATGGGATGTAAGAATATGTAAACAAAAATATATTTACCTGATAACGCGATATAAAAGAGAAAGAGAATAATGCAGGATACAAAGGAGAGCTTGGCCATGTTTTTTTGTTTACCAGCAATCCAACTGTTCGTAGCAAGGTAAATTGTGATCATATGAATGCTGGCACGACTTAATTTATAGTACAGCACCTGGTGCTCATGCTTTTATGGCGTTTGATTTTTTTGGTCAACATTTATGGTGTTTGATTTGATTTATGTAAAATTTAAATTGTTTTGATAACTTTTGATTTGATTTAATAATGTGCTTAAATGAATGAGATTTCATCACCATTTATGATGATTAGATAAGATATAGAAGATACCAAAATTGTTCAACTCGTGAGGTTAAATAAATTCGTGATAAAAATATGAACTCAAATCTTAAATTTATATATTGTGGATACATAAAAATTTACTTTTATTAATAAATAGATATTAAAAGTATATAATAAAATAATAAAAATATAAAAATGATAATAATTTAATTTAATATATTTTAAATATAAATATAGTTGAAGTTAAATCCTTCAATATTTATAATTGATCATATTTAAAAATAAAATTCTATGATGTGCATATATAATTTAGCATACCTTAATATATAATGTGGTTTCGTTTGATTTGATTCAGGTATAATTTAAATATATTAATTGACTTTAAATTTGATTTAATTGTGCTTAAATGAATGAGATTTCATAAACTTTTATAATGATTAAATAAGATACGCTAGAGTCTAGAACACGTAGACGTAGTCTGTCATGACTTGACTCTTTAAAATTTGAATTTATAGTTTTTAGATTTTTAATTTATAAAATCTTGTCAACTTATTTTTAAAATCATGTTTACAATAAATTAGATTAAACTCACATATTCATAAATCGAGTTTACAATCACTACAAAAAAGAAAACAAATTACTAATAAAACTAACAATAGATTAGCGATAGAAACATAATTACCAACAAATTAGCAAAGAAATTGGTTTTGTTGCTAAATTTTACGTGACAAATCGGTTTAGTGGTGGATTTCCAACAGAAAATATTCTGTTAGAAATTACTAACAAAATACGTTGGTAATTTATTTTTATAAAAAAAAATTAATGTAGAGCTTTTTAAAAAGGGCAACATGCCTATTGCCCAATGGTTTTAGTCAAATTTTAACTAATGAAATTTTAAGATAATATTAAAAAAACACCCTTATAGGAAAACTTTTGCTTTTCCGGATGCTTGGGGGAATTGATTATGCGTGTGTTTGGCCAGCCATTACAGTGTGCTTTTGGACTGATTCACTATCTCAAAAGCATAAAAGCAAAAAAATCATGTTTGGTTTAGCGATGGAGGCTACCGTGCACAGTGCAGAATTTCATCCGATTATAGAAGCAATGTTTTTCATGCTTTTCCCTCCGATGGCACTGTTACGATGGCACTATTCCCTTTTTTTCCTGTTAAATTTACTCATTCCACTCTTAATTATAAGATCAAGTTGACTTTTTAAATAATCCCAAAAATACTAATTACCTTATTTTAAAGTATTAAAATTTAATTGGGTCTTATAATTAGGACCGGAGGTAGTATACAATATTTAATTGGGTCTTATAATTATGACAAGAGGTAGTATAAATCTCATACTATATTTACATGTAATAAGACTCCCTCTGATCTTAATTATAAGATTCAATTGATTTTTTTTGGAGAGATTAAGAAAGTCAAAAGAGTCAATTAGGTCTTATGATTAAGATCGGAAGTAGTATAAATATCACAATATATTTAGATATATGTGTGTACACAATATATTTACATGTAATAAGACTCCCTCTGATCCAGTTAATTTCTTAAAAAATCATAAGAAAGCTAATTACCTTATTTTAATGTATTTTGCTTCTTTCACTTTTCTAAAAAAGTTTAATTG
>JBAGKO010180666.1:0-16398 GCA_037177275.1 Acacia concinna | reverse complement strand
GTTGTTATTTTTTTCTTGGGACCTTGGGACTTTTTAATAATTATGTTTATTGGTGGGACTTTTTAATAATTATCTTTGGTCCTTGGGACCTAGGTGCCATTTTCCCTAAATACTACCTCGACCTATTTAACTTTTTTCCAAGCTCCTTCGAATTCCCACACTTCAACTTGTATCCCACAGTCAAGTCAACTTGGAGTAAAGACTCTAGGGTCTTCCCTAAATATGTTATTATGCTATAAATACTACCTCTATAAGACCTATTTAACTTTTTTTAGATAATCCTTATAAAACTAATTAAAGTTCTTTAAAATATTTAAATTTGTCGTTTTTCTTTAAATTTTACTGTCTAACTTATAAACTGATATACAATATAATGATATACTATACACTACAAAAAGCTTGAAATTAGAGACTGAATTTCTATCACTAAGTATATTAGTGACGGAATTTCCATCTCTAATCAGTCACTAATATATTAGCGACAGATGAGTGACGGAAAAAGGTTTATTGGCAAAAATAGCATCACTAATTTCACTTAGCGGCATAATTTTAAATTCCATCACAAAATAGAGACAGATTAGCAATGTAATTTGGTGGCGGAAATTCCACCGCTAGTTTTTGTCGTGGATTAGCAATGGAAATTATGTCGCTAATTTTTGTCACGGATTAGTGCATCATGATAGAAATTTTGTTGCTAATTTTGTCATTGATTAGCGATGGAATTCCCATGCTAATTTTGTCCCAAATTAGTAATGGAATTTCCGTCACTAATTTTGTTATGGATTAGTGCGGAAATTCCTTCGCTAATCTATGATATATTTTTCACTTTATGATAGAATTTTTGTCTCTAGTCTATGAAAAATGATTATTTATTATTGTTTTTAAATTTTGTGAGACAAATTATGTCACAAATCCTTCTGTAATATTTTTAAATTTATTTTTTTATAGTGAAACTTTTTATATTTTTTATTTTATTGGTAAGTCAACCTTAATAATAATTAAATAACTGAGAGTAAAATTCACCCAATTGCAAATAAAAACAATTTGAAACCAAATAAAAAGATAGTACTTTAATAACTACGGAATACAAAGCAACAATAGTACTCAGCTGCAAATGTAAATAAAGTATGGAACCACACAAATATTAAAATATGGTTAAACAACTAACTACTCTAATCATCAGCATCATGAACTTCACAGGTTGGATAGTTGACAACCCCATAGAATTTTTGTTTAAGTGCTTCCAACCTAGTCAATATAATTTTATTATGTTGCTTTAAATTTTCATTATATATGTTGTGTAAGCTCTGTGACAATATTTTGAAGATCAAATTGGGGCATTGTGTTGATGGAAGGAGGAGAAGACCATCTATGTGAACAAGGTGGGTTGTCAACATATTTAGCCTAAAATCTTAAGCCAAAGATGCGACCCTTTTTGTTCTTACCAACTTGTTGCCTCTAAATATAAGGTCATTTCCTCTTTATCTAGCTTATTTGATTGCACATCACTTGGAGAATCTATCAAAGAACTTATAGAGGCCTTTATTCCCAAGTAATGATTCTATCATGTGTTCCATTAATAGGTTTTGAAGAAGTAAGTGTTGATGGTTTGCAGTCATGGATAATGGGTAAGTACATTCTTTTTTTCTTTTGGGTTATAAGTGCTTTTTTTCTTTTTACAAATTACAAGCCTTTTGTTTCAGTTACACCCTTCTGCCGCAATAATAATACATGTAAAGCCTAGTGACTAGTGAATATACATTTAAAAATATTCATTCAAATCTTAATTGTAATCATAATCAATTCTTATAATGATAATTATAAGTATTCTAATTCTAGCTTATAATTAAGTCAATATCCTTATTCAAGAGACATCTAATTAAATCCTCCTTATTCATTGTCACATTCATATTCTATCAATTATTTTATTTGTTGTAACTATCAATAATAATGATATATAACTCTTTTTTAGAGGTAATGTAATTAATTAATAGAACCCATTAAATTAAAATTTATTGTAAATTGTAGATATGTGTATGAAAATAGAGTTAAGGAACCATTATTAACCTTTTAGAAGCCAAAAGTGTTAGTGTAACACCCCAATTTTTATTCACTAAAACTCCCCAAGTAAATGATAAGATAAGAGGAATAAAATGGTGGATTTTGATGTAAGAATTATGGCCAAAGTGAGTATGGCTTATTTCTGGAAAGTGATAGGAGACAATTGTGTTGTGTATCAATTTTGATTGGGAAAATGATGTCCAAAAGTTATGAAACTTTCCAGTCTAAAAGTAGACATGTCAAGCTTTAATTGTATATATCATTTTCATTGTTTGGATGTACATATTAAGAGATTTGAATTTTTGAAGTTGGCCCAGTAAAATTCACCAATTTCTAGATCAGTGTACAAAGATGTATTTTCTGGGAATGTTTTGATTCTAATTGAGAAAATGAAGTATTTTTCCTTTAAACTAAATTCAATAAGAGACATTTACGCTTTGTAATGACCTCAATTAGATATTTGTACAATTATATATGAATTTTCAAAGTGAAGTGAAAATTCTGTCCAAAAATATGAAATTTCATAAATATAATGGCATGGTTGTAAATTGTGCAAATTCAAGGATAAGAAGGGAAGACAAGATTTAACCCCAAGGGCAAGATGGAAATGACAAATGAATGGCCAAGATATTGTCTTGAAGGATAAATATCAAGACTTAGTAAAGCAAATTTTGTGGCCCACCATGATTAAAGTTGATTTATTAATTAATTGAGCACATGGGACTAACACTTGAAGAAGCCAATTAAAGAGGTAAATGGCAACCATATTTCGTGCAGAAAAGGCTAGGAGAGAGAGAGATAGATAGATAGATAGATTGATAGAGAGAGATCTAGGGAAAAAAGAGAGAAGGAAGGGAAAAGAGAGAAGAGGCAAGTGAATAAGGTGAGTTCTAGCCTAAAGCTTCTAATTTTTTCATGATTCTTGACCTCCACTCTCTTCTAATGGCTAAGGCCTTCTTGAAATAATGTGTAGCAAGAAGGAAATCAGGCGGGAGAGGGTTTAAGTTTCAGTTTTGAGCAAGAGACAAGAAATCAAGAGGTAACTTTCAAAACATCAGCCTATTTGTTGATTATTGTTGCTTGGTGGTGATTATTGTTGATTGTGGTGGTTATGGCTTGTTGTGGCTGATTTTTCTTGTTTGGGATGCACAAACCCTACGGGGAGGTGCTGCCCAAATTTTGTTGAATAATGTGGAGTATGAATTAAGGTGTAATAAGGGTATTTTGTTGAAAGGGGCATGAAAATCCATTTTTGGCCATTTTCCCTATTTCTGTCTAGACCTTTTTGGGTATGATAGAGGTTGATTTTAATGTTTTATATGCTTCCAATGGGTTTAGAATGAAAAATTGTGTGGGATGAAGGTAGGGAAATCATTTTGGAAGCATTATGATTGAAATTTGAACTTTTGCCCAAAAATGTGTTCATTTTGGGTTTGAGTGGTTTCAAAGGAAAGGAGTTTGATTTTGATAAATTTAAGGCCATAAATGGATTCAACACGTGAAATTGTGTAGGGGTAGTCAGGGTCATAATTTTTGGAATAGTGTAAGTACACTGATTCTAAAAAGAAATAGACCGATACCCTTAAAGGCAATTTTATTAAAGTGCATTTTTTAGGAAAATAATTATGGTATGAGTTTAGAAATAAAGAATGAATGAATAATAATAACTCATTTATTATACCTTTATTTTAGGGTCAAACTTTGCCCGGTAGATCGAAAGACTAAATGAAGAAAGGACACGCAAGCTGGAAAGGCATCCAAGTAGTAGCTCTAACCTTCTTACTTTATGTGATTGTTTATATGTTACCATGTTTTCTGATATGAATTATCGATTGCATACCTAACTGTGGTGTGGGAAAAGCATAAGTACCACCTGTAGGAAAAACACAAGTACTATTGGCCCATGTGGGACCCAATTGAGGTGAGATATACCAGTAATTTGCATGTGAAGTACATTGTACCTAATCAAGCAAGGCTAAGGTGTTGATATGAGATGTTGTGACATAGATGTTTTGTTGCACTATGTGGTGTATTGCATGTATACCTTTCATATATTTATGATTGATTATGAGTTATTACTGGGATTCTTTTGAATCTCACCCATTCCAATTAAACAAAATTATCCAATCGGACGAAGTAGCTATAGGGGCAAAGATGTGGAGACTGGCAATGGGAGAATCAGGGCCCATATTAGCAGTGCCGTGAGGCAGCTGTAGTAGTGAAGTTTTATGAGTTTTGATTTTAAATTTATGAGGTTGTAAAATCTTTTGGGATATTGTAAAGGCCTAAGCACTATATATATCAATACATATTAATGTTATTTTTACTTGCCATTTGAACTGTGCTCTATTACTGTAATTAATGTAGGATAAAAGAGGGGTTTGATAGTTAGAGACGGATAGGGACAGATTTTGCGACAGAATTTGTGAGAGATTTGCTACAGAATTGATTCATCTCTAAATTCTATCACTAATTTAGATTTAAGTTATCCCAAAAATTAGTGATGGAATAGAGATGGATTTCACAACAGAATTTAGACACAAAATTTAGAGATTGAATTTGTGACACGTTAGCAACGAAAATTAGCAACAGAACTTTTTCGTCTCTAATTTCCGTCACAAATTATGTCCTTAATATTAGAGATGGAATTAGTGACGACTTTGAGACGAAATGGCGACAGATTTTGTGATGGAAATTAGAGACAAAATTTGTGACGGATTAATTAGCAATGGAATGTTTCCATCTCTAATTTCTGTCAGAGACGGATTAGTGACAACTTTGAGATGGATTAGCGATGTAAAATAAATCCATCTCTAATTTTGAGTTTTTTATAGTTACATATGATATGATTTTAAGTAATTTATTTTCCTTCCTTAACACTCTCAAAGAAAATAACTGGGTATTATATTTCGAACTGAAAGTAGTATTAACTTTTGTTCCTGTGTTACTTTTATTTTTGGAAAAGTAATTGACATTTCTCCAACTTACTTATAAATATGTGTCACAAAGCAAATAGTGGAGCTGTGAATTTTCTATCAAATTTTTAGGAAATGAATTTGAATTGTAGAAGAACCCTTGAACTCTGCCTATATGATCTGAATCAATAATTTGCTTTCAAATTTTGAGATTAACCATTTTCTTGCAAGTAAGGTTAGTTTTAGTCTATTAAATAGGGGTTGAATCGAAGTAAGAAATTGGATCTTGATATTTCTAAAGACTATCATTCAAGAAGATAATATGAGCAGCAAGAAAACTATGATGTTGGATGACGAGCAAATTGAAGAGTCAAGCGAGATTTTCCATTCATTCGATCAGAACATTGATGGTAGCCTCACTTAATTGGAGCTCAACTTGCTACTCCGGTCACTTGGTTTGAAACCAAGCCCCAAATAGCTAGTGTGCACTGTCACATGAGGCAAGCAACTTTTTTAGGCATAGCTTTTGAGGTATGGCAATCCTGGGGAAGGAGGGAAGAAGATGATGGAAGCAATTGTTTTTCATTTTTTTCCTAATATTAAGTGCTATGTGTCGATAAGGTGGCTTATTGAGTCTCATGTGGAGTGCTGCATGACACTTAATGGCCAAATTTAACCTTGACTAATTGTGAGGGTAAAATTGTTGCATTTTGGTTACTTTGGGGTAAAATTACTCCTAAAACAACTTATGTATTCTTAATGCTTCTAGGTGGTTACTTCTGAGGTAAAAATGGACATTATCCCTCTAAGAATTTTTAAAGATTTAATACTTTAAAATTAGGTATTTTTTTCATTAAGTGTGTTAAATCTTTGAAAAATTATAAAAAATTGAAAAAAATTATAGGAATAAAATTAAAGGGGAAAAGCATACGAATCAAATATTTTTAATAGAAATATCATATTCAAGCTTGATAAGAAGCCAGGACAAAACAAGCATAATTTACCTTTACTTGTCAATCTCTGCCTCTTGTTAAAAAGGTGGAGCTTAATTAATGATACAAAAACTCTTCTCCTTAGTATGAGAGGATTTGACTAATAGCCAATAATAACTACACTTTTACTATATATGTGTTTAATGGCTTCAATGCAATTAGAGACCATGGTTATATTCTTTAACTCCTTGGATTTTAGCAATGATTCGAGGAGTGTTTTAGTGCCTGTTTGGTTTATGGCATCGGAGGAGGTAATGTAATTGAATATATAATATAATGTAATGATGATTTACATGAATTTGTTTGGTTTGTCATTGAGGAAAGATGATGCATATGTATAAAAAGGTTTGGTTGGATTATATCTAACATGAGAATATATGATATTGATATAATTAGAGACGAAATTACCCATATCTACATATATATATGTATAATGTATACCTTAGGTTTATGGTAATTTTTTCAATTTGTGTTACACGTCAAGTTCATAACAATTTTTTAATATTTAATGGTTGAAATATTATGTCGTATATAAGTTGGGTTTATGGTAATTTTTTAATATTTAATATTGAGGATATTGTTTTATGGGGTATTTTAATATTTTTAATGGTGGAATATATTTTTAATTTTTTTTATTGGAGAAACATTTTTTAAAAAAAATTATATAATTCATTAATTAATCTTTTTAATATTTAATGGTAGTAATTAATTAATATTTAAAAACATATATGGGTGGACACTTTGGTCAAATTAAAAAATTATAATGGTAATAGTGTCTTTTTCACTTGATTATATGATTATTGCATCTCTCTCTCTCTCTCTCGATTACATAAGGCCGGAATCGAACCTGGATTGGGTGCCACATAGGGCACTAACCATACCACACAGCCTAGTTGTCATTGGTATGCTTGCATCTTTATATTAATCACTCATAATAATGTAATCCTTACTACATCAATTGATGTAATCAGGATTACATTTTGTAATTTAGTTTATATTACATATGCACAACCAAACGTTTTACTCGGTATACTGTATCGAGATTACATGTAATCTAACTAAATGGGTTATTATAGCTTGCAGCTAAATCCACAAATCCATCTCATCTTGCCATTTTTGATGACTCAACTGCATCTACTACTACCATTAGGGAACACCGACCCATCCATTTTGACTCTAATGGAATCCATTTGATCTCTACTAGAGTCTGTTACAAAATTAGGCTTTCCGCGGCAACATTTATGTTGTCCCTAAATGTCTCCTACTCCATCTAGTACATACTTAATATAAAGCATATTTACATAATTTGATTATATTAAAGAAATTGGTTAAGTTAGTTAATATGAATATATTTTTAAGTAAAATAAAAGACTTAAATGTATTAAATAAAAATAAATTACACACAACACCCTAAAATATTTTCTTAGCAACACTTAGTATCATAAACGAGCTTTTGTATTTTTCTAATAGTACCTACTATTTTAAAATATTGTTTTTACAATTTTATTCCCAAAGTGTTTTTCTCAATAGCAACACTACCACATATTTCTCTATATTTTTCTAGATATATAATGGTTTTTACTTTTACCCGTCATATATTTTATCTTATATATGATGGTTTTCAATGAAATAACCGTCATAAATTTATCATATATGACGTTATTTTTTAAAAACCGCTATATATTATTGCCAAAATATTATACTTCATAGGGACACTTTCAATTAATCCCATGAGTTCATACGCAATAAAATAATAGAAACGATATCAAGTAGCTATATATAGCATATAGTTAGCAGATTCAATTTTAGCTGAAATAAACATATACATTAATTATATTAATGATTATCATCACAAACACACACACACACACACACGTGCATATATATGACCACAACCTAATTATATATATGATAATTAATATGTATATCATTGCATTGATTTTGTGAATATATGTATATATAGTAATACACCATCAAGAGTGAATACACAAGAAATATGAATCAATAGCATACATATATACAAAAAGTATATGAATGAATGTAATACATATTATAGACATTGCATGTACATATATAGATCAAGTGTCCCATTTTCTTTTCATTGACTTAATGATAATGCTCTTTTTAATTACAATTGCTTTCTTAACAAATTTGTTAATCAAGTTCCCCCTCTTTGATATCAAAATTCCTTAGTTGTGATCATGCCTAATGTATAAAGCATCATCCTCGTTGATTTGTGTTTCAAGAGATGGCAACCCTTGAAAAGGATTATTCTCACTGAATTCATCACCTCATACATCATCATTTATTTTGTTGGACAACATAAGAATTGACCAGCTGTTATTTGGAAGGCCTGGAATGCAAAACACTTGTTTAGCTTGAGCTGCCAAAATAAAAAGCTCTTATTATGTATACTTGATCTTGTTCAAGTTCAATTGTATCAACCCTAACTCATTGACACATATTTACATGATTAATTGTAGCATTTTATATGTGAAAATAGGGCAAATTCTACAATTAATATGCATTTAGAGCTTAAATTGTAATAGTATGTGCAGCAGGGGCATTTTAGGAAATTTATATGAAATGTGATAAATATTGCATTATGGATTATTTTATGATAAGACTTGATTTATAAATATTTTGGCATTATAGGAGAATTAAGCAGAAGGAAGAAAATGAAGAAAAGAAATCAAGTGTTGATAGAGACACAAATGGAATTTCAGAAAAGCTACGTAAGAGCATTTTTGCACCAAATGACTAGAGCTCCATATTAGGAATGGATACTTGACCCATATGCCTTATGACCCAAGACCCATTCTTCCATTCCATTCTAGAATGCCTCAGGACTTCACTTGATTCCACATCTCATTTTAATCGACTCTACATTCCATTTGAGATCTTTCTCTCTCGCCTTCTCCATCCTAAGCACAACAAGATTCTGAAGTTGCCTGGGCTTCTCCGATGAGCTTTGTGGTTGGAGTTGAGCAGGAGAGATGATGGTGGTTCTCAGCTTGATTCTAGAATGCGTTGGTAGCTTCTATTCTTCTCATCTCTTCTCAGCCCAGAGCAAATTGAGATTCCAGGGATTCATTTGAGTCTTTAAAAGCTTCCATGATTGGAGTATAAGAGAGGAGCTGGATGGATCTTTGCATGTGTGACTAACTTCTTTAATCTTCCTTGGAGCAATGTGATGCTGGAGCTACGGATTTACATGGGAGTTTCTTATCTTGTTTTATGGCTAGACTATATGGTTGTATTTCTTGCTTTTGAATCTTGATTAGACCATTTCATATGAGTTTCTAAGATATAGGCAGAATGGTTGTGCATGATGGATGGTGTATTTTGTTAATTCATGTATATCTAATTACTTTTGAATATTGAGTTGATGTTTGGTCATAATTAGATTTATAAATTCATGGTATGTATCGGTTGATCATATCTTCAACCTTTTAATATCAATGGGAATTTGTTTTTGCCTTGTTCTTGAACTTGAATATAAAAGTTGCTCCATATTTTATTTAGCCATGATGGTAGAACCATTGTTCTAGTAGAGATCAATTCGCTTCATCTGTACAAACTAGAAAAATCATAAATAATAGTCTAGGATTTACATTCAATAATTAGATCAACTACTTGCCCTTCCTTTGCTTTAATTATTTTGTTGATTTGGGTTTATTAGATCTCTAGGACTTTTAACAACCTAATAGGCTAGAGAAGAATGACCTAGGTTAGTTTAACTACATTATAGTTAGCCTAGCTTTTTTATAGGAGTAGACGACAACTCTTTCATTAAAGTGGTGTTGTTCCTGAGGAGCCTTGCTTGTTTTAGGTTCTTCTTTTTATAGTTTTTCTAGCTTAGAATGGTAAAAAAAAAGGAAGACAACAATCTTGTTCAATTGGTAACTTTTGATCTCATTGTGGACTAATTTGAACATCCTTTTCTATTTGATTACATTCAATTCTATTTTGCTTCCACTGTGCTCAACTTTGCATGTGTTTTTACTGAACTCATTGGAAAATTGCGAAGTTGTTTATAGGATAGGTTCTGAATTTTAATTGAATTGAATAGGCTATTGCATGTTAAGGAGCTCAATTGTGTCTTTTCTGGACTTGCTTTGTAATTTGGCTAATTGGCAAATTGGTTTGCTTACTTGAAATAGTGTTGTGTGGACATTTTGCATGGTTTTGGAATGTTGCTGCCTCAAATATTGCACTTTTGCATTATGATTACTTGGTGTCCCACTTTTCCAACACTTATTACTATAGTTAGTGATTCCTAAACTTCACTTTTGCATGCCATTTCACCTACCAATTTGTTGTTGTGGTTGGTACACTTGAAGGGTATTCATTATTTCAGCTTTATTTCAGCTAAATTGTGTTTGTCCGTTATCTGTTTTGCTTTGCATGTTGGCTATCTCCTACACCTTGTATAGAGGACATTGTATTACTAAAATGTAAGGGGCTATTGGGAATTGACTTACATTCACACAAAAGCTTGTCTATTGAGTAGACTAATTCTTTACTCTTGCATATAACTAATTTGCATGCTTGAGATGCTTACTGTTTGAGCTAATCTTGCATGTGGGATTTTTCCTACATTTTCCTAAATTGAAGAAATTCTAGAATTCTACACATTAACAAAGCATATTGTTCACTTGTTTTTTTTTTTGTGTAACAAGCAATTTGGGACTTGAGTTGTATAAATTTTTGACTCTTTACTGCTAACACTGATCTTACATTGTTTAGTTCTACTTTGTATTGTCATTATTGTTAACAACAATGTTGAATGTTGTTACTAAATTTGTCTTGACTTGTCTTGTTATTAAAGTTTTAAGGTCTAATCGTTGCCCATAGGACCGATTTTGTCTAGTATTGAATTTAATCAATCTTATGAATACAACATTCCATACTATCATATGCATTGATTTTTACATTGCCACATTCCTAGCTTCTAGTTTTTGGAAATTATGGTTCATGATTTCTGAAGTTACATATGCCTATACTCATTTTGCCATCATGAATATGTTTTAATTGTAGTGTAGCCATGGAACTTAGCCAGATTCTAAGCAAATACTTTGCTGCATTGGAAATCGTATATTCCCTTTGACTTACATTACTTGGTTCTTCATTGCATGAACTACTAGGTGTCTTTCTGCACTAAATCTATTGTAATTGCTATCTAATTGCTTGTGCATTTTCCATCCTACTCATTATAGCTTGGATCCTTCAATTCATTATTATGATTAGCCCTAGTCTTTCATTATTTACATTATTTGTTACCTTGCTTGAGGGGCCAAGCAACATTTATATTGGGGAAGAGAATCTATGAGACTCAAACTCTTGGAATTCAATTGTATGTTGATTATTTTTGTTGTTCATGGAACTTTTAGGTGAGAATTGCTGCATTGTTCATTTTTGACTTGTATGTGTATGAGTTACTCTAGTTGCTGTATCTCATAATATTGCATGTTCATATGCATTGGTTTTGCTTCTTATTTTGGAAATTAATTAAAAAACAATTTCATACTTGCCCAATTTTGAAGTTATTGCACTTGACCTTGTTTTCATGAATCTCACTTAACTTGACCTTGTTTTCATGGATCTCACTTATGTTGTGCATTCATTTTATCCCTTCATTACAAGCTAAATTGACTCCACCATTCATATACATTTCCACTAATTGAATTGAGCATTGTATTGCCTTTTTGAGTGGGTAGTCTAGCTCTTTTGGAATCGGTTTGCATTGGATTGGATGATTATTGAACGTGGTATTGTCTAGATATTTGGATTGACTCAATTTTTTGTCACTTGGAAGTACTTGTTTTGTAATGCAAATTTTAGGTCCATTGGTGTTGCTAGGGGTGATATAGTGGTAAATTTTGTTTCATTGAGTTTCTAACATTTTGGACCATTAAGCAAGTGCTTGTCACAACCCCATTTATGTTAAGCTGAGCTACTATGCATTTAGTAAATTTGGCATTGCTTGTGGAGAACAATTGATTGACTAACTTAACAGATCGTCTAGACTTGGACTTCTAAAGCTGAGAACATGGCATTTTTTGAACCATAACTGTATTGACTGAGAAGTTGTTGTTAGTGATACAACTCTATAACCTCTGTTAAAAACTCTAGTGTATGCTTTCTGAACTCTACATTATGACTTATTGTCATTTTTAATGCACTCATTTTGAAAATGCACTTTTGCAATATATGAATTGTCAAATTGTATCTTAATAGTGTTCTGGCTTTTTGGGTCATGTTCGCTTGCTTTTGGTTTGTTTCTGATTTGCCAAAGCTTCATTGGTTTCTATCTATTTTAGTAGAATTCTTGTTGACTTTGTGAAAATACTTTAAGGCACTTGCTTCAATTGCACACCATACATCAACTTGTGCATTTATGGGTTATTTTGCATCTTCTAGACTATTTTGGTATTCATTTTTGTTACTACTGGCTGGGGTTATTTTAAGCATTTGTGGTTAATTTTTGGTGATAATGTTGTTGTGCTAAGAAAAGTGGAACAAATTGAGAAGGGTGATAATTTTTGGTGATAATTTTTTGTGATAATTTTTGGGGTTATCAATCTACTTGGGTGGAGATTTGTTTGGACTTGCTATCATTTAGCTTAACATTGTGCTTTTATGCTTGCATTTTGTTGCATTACTAGGATTTGAAGAATTTTGTTTCATACATTGTGCTAGCCCTTTTCTTATAGAACTTGGTCAAATTATTACATTTGTTTTGAATTGATTGATGTTGCCATTGGATTTCTATCCTCATGTACTTGGTAGTGCAGTTGTTGCTATGATTCTGTTCATTTGAACTTGCTATCAATTTTTGTTGAGCTTGAACCAGTCTCTTTGCCATTCACAAGTCTCATTTGCTTTCCAAACAAGTCTAGAATCTAAACTTGATCTTAATCTACTTATCACTTCTAGTTATTATATGACTTTATTGTAACATCTGCTACTCTGGATTTCATGCTTGCTTAGTGTGGTTGAATTGTTAAATTATATGTGTGAGTGACTAGTTGTGTAGATTTCTACCCTAGCTGTGTTTGTTAGCTCAAATTCAATCTAGATTTTCTTTGCACATGTCTTAACTTGTTTCTTTCTACTATGATTGCATTAATCCCCATTGTGAGTTATGCTTCCTAACTTGGATACAATTGAGCTAGCAAAGGATTTTGGCATTCATTGTTATATCTTGACTTTTTTGGTTGATTAAGTGCTTAGGCTTACAATTATGTTGTTGCTTGGAATTGTACCTTGAGCATTCTATATTAGACCATTTTGTGTATAGTAGGATATGTCATTGAAGTTGGACTTAAAATCCTTGATGCTGTGATTTTCAACTTTGTACACATCATTGGATCCATTTTACTTTCTCTCATTGCTACCTAAGTTTGCTAGAAGATTGATGTAATTATTGAATTGTCAAATTTTGCACTCAACCCTATACATAACTTCTAGATTTCTTTTGGCACAACAAATTTGAATATTGAAAATACACTTAATATTACAGAATGCATGGAATTTTGCACTCAAGTTGAATTTGAAGTTGTGTAAATTGCACTTTTGTTCTTATTTGAAATTATAGCATTCAGACAAATTTGCTTGGAGGTTAAATTGAGATTGCACTATATTTACTGTCACTAACATTTTTGTTGCACTAAGTTGAGCTTCACATTGTAAATTGTGCCACTTCTCATTGATGAAATTTGTGAGTTGCATTGTTGGAATTGTACTTATGTTAGTTGCATTTTGCACTAAAAATTCATTCACTTGGTTATTCTTGAGGATTTTCTATTGCTAAGCATGAATTGCTACATTTTTTTATTAACCCACTCGCTTCTAGTTGCATAGAGTGGTTTCCTCAATTGTGATCATTACCTCATTTTGCCATTGCATTTGGATTTGAAGTGTGCACTCTTGTAATATCCCAATTTTTGGGAGACTTATTAAATTATGATAAAATCATTATAGTATGATTTTATGTGAGTTTTGAGGAAATGTAAGGAGAATTTTCAAAGGCCTATTTTGATTAAAAATAGACAAAAATTATTAGAGGAATTTAAGAGAAAATAATTAGGCATGTGAGACTAATAAATCATCTTGAAATTTAAATATAAAGAAATATTTAAATTGACAAGAGGGACCAAGATGAAAGATGGGGGAAAAACATTGGAGATTCCAATGTGCAATTTTATTCCTCAAATAATAAAGCACCCAATTAAATTTCCTCTCCTCTATATGGGTAACATGTGGCATGTATCAAGATATTATTTTCCCTATCCTCCACGTGTTGCAAGATAAGGAAGGCAGCTGGATTTTCCACTATTCATTTGGTCAAAGCAATGTTGACCAGCCAATCACCTTGCTCCACGTGGCTGAAGGCACAAATGGATAGCTTAAATCAGTATTTCGGTCAAAGCTAATACTCCTCCCCATTCCATTGCTTTTCCACGGTAATTGAAAGTGAGTGAGAGAGAGAGTCACAGCCACATCATCCCACTCTTCAGCCATTCAATATTTATTTCAGGTTCCCAATTCATTTTCGACAAAAAAAATGAGAGGGAGTCCGAGTGAGAGAGTTTCCATTTCCATTTCAAATGCTTCCTTCAGTGCAGAGACAGAAATCTGAGATGGAGAATGGAGAGAGTGAAACACCGAAGAGAAAGAGAGCAAATCTGAGGTTGAGTGCAAGAAGAGTACTCAGTTTGCAGCTGGTGTGAGTGTTCGGTGTTGCTGGAGATCTGAGACCGAAGGAGATTCAGAGTGATTTTCGTGCTGCAAGCTCGAGGGAGCAAACCGAGAACCAGGAGGAGAGCCACGGTGAGTTCGGATTCCCATCTACCTTCGATTTCCTATTCTATTCTTCGGTTGCAAGTTGAAATTAAAGACCCAAAATCCACATGCATGTACGATTGGAGTGAATTTGTGGGTTTGTATGTATGATGGGAGTATGATTTTGGGATTTGCATGTACTTTTCGTTGGTCCTGCAGTAATTCCCTGAAACCGAAGATGGCTAGTTGAAATTAATGATGTGGGTCTGTTTGGAATTTGTTTATTTGGAAACACTACCGAATATGTCTGAACCGAATGGATATTCTGGGATTCTGAAACTAAAGATGAATATGTCGAATTCTGTTTTGGGTGTGCCATCCGTGTTATTAGCTAGAAATCTGAGAATGTATATGTATAAACTGGAAATAATTTGATTCTGTTTTGGATAGAGAAACCAAAGACATATGTCATGAATGTTAAAATGATGCAATTTGGTAAAAAAAAAGGTATTATGGGTTCAGAAACTGTCATTTTCGTGTTGAGTTTTGGATGGGCAAATGATTTCCATTTCCCCTGAAAATTTTCAAAGTTGTAGTGGACTTATTAAGCTTTCTAATAATTCCTAAAACATGTAATTTAGATTTGTGGATTAGGAGATATAATGTTTATAAGTTGAGGCAAAATCCTGGAGTAAAATATTGTCTGCTGAAATGTATTATTTCGAAACAGGGCCCAAATTACCATTGTTAGCTATGAAATTTTACAGGGAAGTAATAGATATATAAAATTTTAATAAAAACTTATAACCAAGTCATTTGGACTTCTGTAGAATTATTTATGAATTTTTCAATTCATTGGTTGCTGACAGTGCAAGTTTCTGACAGAGGTATTTTTTGTAAATTTTAAACAAGGCAAACAATTTTTGGTTGTAATGAAAATTGGTGAGTAAAAATTATAAATCCTAAGGTTTAAAATGAGTCCAAAAATAAGCCAATTGGGTGTCTATAACTAGACTTATGATTTTTAGAAGATAAGGGACAGAATCAGGAATAAGTCTGGAATCAGTATGAAAGAATAGAGTAAAACCTCATTTTCTGGAATTGTTTGCATAATGTGGTTCCATGATTTATTTTTCATCAAAAGGGGATTTATTGAGAGTCATATAGAACTTGAAATCATATTAATTGGAATCTCCTAGAAAGAGTTGCGAATTTTCTAAGTTAAGTGAAAATTTGGGGTAGATTTCATAAGAGGCTAAAAGTATTAAACTTAAGAGATTGTAACGACAACCAACATAAGCAAGTGATTATGTAAGCGTTAGTCAAATAATGACACGACATCCAAAATTTTGGATTTATAGGACTTAATAGCTGTCCGGAACGTGAACATTGCCCGAGCACCAACAAGCGTGTGGAAATTGCTGAAGGAAAGCGATCAGGTAGTAACTTGTTCTTCATTTGTTACAATATTCACTGTATGCTTTTGTATTCGTCATGATTTGTCTGGTATGCTGTGTGCGGGGTGGTCGCCCGAGCTGTGTGCCAGGGTGGACGCTCATACCATTGAATGAATTATCTGGTATGCTGTGTGCGGGGTGGTCGCCCGAGCTGTGTGCCAGGGTGGACGCTCATACCATTGTCCT
>JBAGKO010180598.1:0-16412 GCA_037177275.1 Acacia concinna | reverse complement strand
GCTCAGCTCCACTATGAATTGCTTAATCTAATCATTATTGGAGGTAGATTACAGGATTTATGGTTAAAGATTTTCATCATAGGGTTTTGAATTATTAATTTAATTTAAAACCATAAAGGGTGTTGTATAACAATAAAGTTTGGTCATAAGCACATAAAGCATAGATCCGTTGAATGAATTGCATACATTTAGAGATATTTAAGGATCAAATACTCTGTTTGTGAAATAGATTATATTAAATAATCTATGTGAGGTATTGTCTAATGATGGAATTGAAGTTTGAATTTATCTCTCAAGTAGGTATCAAGTAATACAATATCAACAAACATTCAAGTAGGAACCAAATAAACATTTGAAATTTATTCATAAATCTTATACCCATTAAGCAAGGGTGTTATATGTAATACATGGAAGGTAATGCTTGACTAAAGAAAACTTATCACCATGATTCTTACAGCATAACCTTAATTAATTTGGACATGGTAACTGATGTGAAGTTTTGGGTCAAGTAGAAGAATGTTAGATATTTCAATATTTATTATCACATTTATTAGTTATAATTTTAGAAAAATAATTAAAATATCATTTAGTGTAGCTCATAAGTCATATATATGCCCAATTAAGATTAGGGTTATATTATTAGCTATATATGTGTAATTTTCTAATGGTGAAAATACACTGACATGGACAATTTTCTAATGATTATCTAATATAGGTCTTTTGATCTTTTTGTAAGCACATGGTCATATAACTAATGTCTCTAAAGCAGGCAAAATTGATTTCAACCCTCAAATACCTTAGGTGAAGAGACTTCTAGATAGGTGACTAATGTTTTCGAAATTAGAATGTCTTGCTTTCATGCTTATCATAAGCAAATCCAAAACAACAATCTCATTCCTTTACTTGATCCCTAATTAGCTTTCATATAAATCCTTTTATTGCCCATTGATAGTCTAAAGTGTCAAGTATAAATAAATAAAACTTCAACAAAGAAAGCCTTTTAGTATTTCCTGTGAGGACCCCTCTGAAGGATTTATAGAATACTAATAAGGTTATATTTGATATTTATTTCATCACCACTAAAATATCACTGAATAGGATTACATTAAATGAATAATAAAATAGTATATCCTTACACTTTAACTAATGAAAAATTGCACCCTCCTCCCCAATTCCACCTTGACTAAAGGAATGTGACATTGTCTTTAAAATATTTATCTAAAACTTGGAGATGACCTATAGATAGAAATATAATGATTGTCATGCGATACAAAAGTAACTAAGGAAAAAGGCAGACTCACATGCAACAATTGTAAGGTTGTTATTGTGTGCACTCAACCATAGTAGTAATTTAATATTTAATGTACCAAAACAATCTATTAAATAATATTCCCACATAGACTAAAGGTGTAATACAAAATGTCTAACTCAACTAGGAAATGCCCAGTATTGTTCTTGAATTTCCATGCTATTGAGCTCAATGGTTTAACAATTGAACAATTGAAAAAGAAATTAGGATACGTAAGTTTAATATTGGCACAATAACATACACCACCCTAATCCATTACTTCTAATTGACCCCCTCTTTTTTATAGCAGCAAGGGAAGCCTTACTCTTTCCTATTAAGCTGAGCAACTTTGAAGTAAGGGAACTGCTCATCAAGCTTATAATAAAATAATATAACACTAAATATCCATTCAGTAGTATAAGAGTGACACAACTTACAACAAACATACATATGTTAGCCCAATTTACTTATTATGATGACAAGGTTTGTATTTCAACCTTACACTTCATCCTACTTTTTCATATAAACTTTATTAGGTCAATTATACCTACTTAAACTCTTGACAGGAGGCCCAGAGTGGTAAGGCTGAAGAGGAGGATCATATTCCTATTTCAAAGTTTTTTAGTCCTAAAGCACACATATTTAAGCAAAGCAAGCCTGCACGAGCCACTACTTGTGATAATGCAAATGTCAATCTGATTCATAGTGCATCAAAAAAATGTAGCCTAGTAAGAAGCATGAAGAAAATAAAGAAAGAAAATTAACATTGTTGGTGTCATGTTCGGTCCATTTGGCAAACTTATGAGTTTTCACTACTATATTAATTACCTATAATAATACTCTTGGGAATTCTACATTGTCAATGCACAATTGTTTTCAATCTCTTTTTTCCTTTTGCTAATTAAATTATACATAAAGTGTATCACATTTTCACATCCTATAAATAGAGTAGCTCGCACTCTAAAATTTTAATGACTTTTGTTTAGAAAATAAAACATAACAACACAATTTAAATTTAATGTGATGTAAATCCATTTTCTATGTGAGCCCTACTTGGTTTTTTCTACAAAAACCTATACACAAAATACTATGATATGGCATACATTATAGCTTAATATAGGGGTTTTTATCATTTAATCAATATTATTCTTTTTAAAGAATACGTTTATTAATTCTTAATGAAATTCAAATTTGGATTAAAGAAATTTGGAATTTATAAATTTTATTTTGTTTCATAAATGAGGATGGCTTAGTTTTCATGAATCAGTGTTAAAAGAATTTAAGAAAGTATGTATGCCGGAAATACGACAATAAGCCATACATTATATGCTAATAAGTATAACCACTCATAATCATAATATATGATGTTTATGCCTTTTTAAGATTGCATTTAATAATTCTTAATGACAATGCTCACCCTCAATCCTTTTATTGCATTTGGAGACCCAATTCGCTATCTGCTAGGCCATAACATAGACGAGGCTAAGACTAAGGATCCCACTCCTGAACAAATTTGATCATCATGCGATGGATTATATTAGCACCAACAAAATCATATATATGATGTCAAAATAATGACAAACCTAACGATGACAACAAACAGAACAATAGTTCACATGACCAATTAGGATGATAGAGTTGTAGTCTTACTTGCTTTGGTATTGTTAAAGATTGATAGGGTAAAAAAAAATTACAGCATAAAACTCCGCAAGTGCACTGGTCATCTCAAGTAATAAAGAGTGAATAAAGTATTGTTTCCATGAGGTTTTACTACTTAAGCCTGGTTGAGTATTGATAACACTTTTGTATAAGTTGAGGAATCCAAATCCAATTCAAATAGGTGAAATGAAATTAAAAATAAAATTAAACAAACTAACAACCACAAGTACAAACAACTGAGAGTCACAAGTTCCTTATTCACTTCATAAATCTTATTATTATTTTTCTCATTAGTTTTGAATTATGAATAAAGTCATGTGTGGCTAATTTGTCTTACAACCTAAAGTAATTATGAACTTATAAGTAAATTAGACTCTATTTTCACATATTGGTTATAATGTAATATTAATTTTGGTTGCTTAATCTTGTTTACTTCTTATATACATAGTGCTTGATCACCATTATTTATGAATTTGGGGAATTTAGATTATCATAGGGAGAGGGATCTTAATTTGACCATGAGATTTAGTAATGTGGGATTAGAATTTATTTTAATTTGCTAATAGGATAGGAATATACCTTTTAAACTAATATAATCATATTATAATGGAATTGAACTATTATGACCTCTTGGGCAACTATGTTAGGAATAACAATTTTAACTTGGGAGAGGGGTGTAAGTGATAGGGAGAAAATAAAATTAGCAATAATAAGTAGAAAATAGATACAATAAAGGAGTTCATTTCGTCCTTACTCTTCTAGTTTTTTGCATGTCGCTTCAATTCTTTGCAATGAAGATAATCCCCTTTTTTTAAGCATATGCATCTACCTCCTTGTATAACATAATAGGTCTTCAGTGCCTTCTAAGGCATACACCCTCTTTTTCTTAGGTCTCAAGTCTCCTTCTTTCCAATAATTCCAAAACAACAACCTTCCTATCAATCTAGAGAAAAAAGAAACAATATTATGAAACTTACAATAATAATAACAACAACAATAATAATAATAAACTTAAACTTTTTTATTTAAAATTTTTATTTAAGAAAACTTCCCATAATTATTTGTCTTTCCTAAACTTAAAAACATATATCCTAAGTTTAAAAACTTCTATTTTAATTTGAAATCCCACAAATGATGCACTAAATTGATATTTCATCAAATCTCAAGAACAATCTCTTTAATTTATCATAGATGACTTCCCAAATATTTTTAAAAATATGTCAAATCTATTAAAAATAAGAAGTTATCATATTCTCACACTTGCATCAAATCTTATCCTCAAGATTAAAGCAATCAAATTCAAGAAAACCATGGAAGCAAAATTTTAAAGTAAACATAAAAAAAATTGGAATCAATTATTAAGTCTTCATAGAATCCTTTTCCACCTTCCTAGTGCAAGTATCAAGTTAATTGATTTGTCAAAGATAAATCACAATAGAATATCCCTCCAGAGTCAAGTGTTAACATTCATATCTCATGATATTAAAGGGCTTGTGTTTCACTAAATTACACTTATCACAACCCATCATCCATAACCTCGTCCATCATCTCAATCTCCAATATATTATCCCATTACTTACACAAATCAAAAGGACTTTAATAATAGATCAATACTGTAGTTAATGCTAAGCAATTCAATGAATAATATAATGGCTGAAAGGATATTGATATTATTTTTTTTATTTTTTACTTGTTTTTTTTAACCTTGAGCCTTTGTAGGTTCTCTTTTTACATGACCCTGAATATGGGTAATACAACACCAGCTACTCAATTACTCTAATAGGAACCTCAAGAGGCTTTTAGCCTAACTCATAACCCTCTTTGACTTAACCTTTTGACGTAAGTTCTAACATTGGTGATAAAGTGCCCCCGGTTACTAAGTTAAATTTTTAGATGTCAGCAAAGTTGTTTATATATTTTTCATATTCATTCTTTTTTCCAATCCCTTCAATTTCTTTTTTACACTTAGCACTAACTAAAGCAATGAATAAAAATGTATGCCTAAATCATCTTTATGTATGCAAAGAAATTTTTTGCTTCAAAAGAGATTTAATACAAGTTCTAGAGATGAAATCACAACAAGTGTACTCTCTCTTAGAAAAATAAATATTTAGGCTCAAATTTCTCACACATTTTTTGACATCCTAAATTAGGCTCAAAATAAATATTCAAAAGAGATTTAATATAGTCTTTAGTCAGACTTCTCAAAACAAACAACTAATTATAAGTATCAAACACCTTACCTTGTCTTCATTCCTTTTCAAGCAAAAAATTTCAAACTCAATAAATAATCATTCAAGTTAATTAATTGTATTTCCTCAATCATAGATAATCTTAGAATATAAGCATTCGCTGAATTTAAGGAAAGCACACCATCCACATCCTTATAAATAGATTTAGGAACTTCTAAAAATTTAAAGCATCCAATAAAATCCACTTACCTCTTATTAGTGGAGTCAAAACATCTATAAAATAATTATGCATAGCAACAATTGCAACATCTACATCAATGTGACCATCAAAAACACAAATTTTAGGCTCTAAAGCCAAGAGCCTCTTCTAGCCACCCGCTATTCTTATCTAAATCAATTTCAAGTTTATAATTACCTACTCCATTATCCAAAGTCTCATGCAATTCCACATCTCCAACTTCCTCACAATAATCATCATCAACAAAAGAAGTAGTAATCATACTCAAGGAATTAACTTGCCTCAGACTTAAGGGTTGAAACAATTTGATTCACATATATGCCAATATTTTGGACACTTGACTCAATCTAGTGGCAAATTCTTCTTGTTGATGACTAAGTATCTCTAATGATTCCACATACTCCTCAAATAATCTCTCTAACTTAGATTTTCCCTTATGCTCAAGAGTGTTTTCCTCAACATGTAAATAATAGAGAAAAGGTGGGGTAACTTCTTTTGAATAGTAGACCAAATGTGGATCCCAAGAGTTTTGTTGCTCTAAACTTCCACTTGGATAAAATGAATTATCAAACAAGTTTGCTTCCTTGTGAAATTATATCCCCATAATGACTAATTGTACTATATGGACAATTTTCATATAAATGACCATCTCCACAATAAACATAGTGCATGCAAACATATTGAGAAAAATCAAAATATAGAATATAAGCATCATTTAAGCTCCTTTTATATTGCCTATATGCATTCCAAGAATTTAATACAACAATCAAATCATCTTGTATTGAAGACAAGGAATTCATTTCTTTTTCAATATTACAACAATTGGTTGCCAAGTGAAAGTCATATTTTTTATTTTTTTAGCACAATAAAAGAAGAAAATTAAACAAGATATTTGGAAACCCAAGCTTAAACTATTAAAACTCAATCAATTCCAGCAAATAATGTTAGCACACAAGTCCCTAGCAATGGTGCCAAAAACTTGATAGGGTAAAAAAAAATTATGGCATAAAACTCCACAACTGCATGAGTTGTATCAAGTAATAAAGAGTAAATAAAGTATTGGTCTCACGAGGTTTTAGTATCTAAACCTAGTTGAGCAGTGATTTTATACCTTTGTATAAGTTGAGGAATCCAAATCAAACTCAAATAGGTGAAATGAAATTAAAAATCAAATTACCCAAATTAACGACCACAAATACAAACAACACAGAGTCACTAATCCCCTATTAGCTTCATAAACTTTATTCTCTTAATAGTTAGCTTCAATGTCAATTTGGTTAATCTAAAGTATAAATAAATAAATATATCTTTGGATCACTTGTACCCCTCTCCCAAGTTAAAATTGTTATTCCTAACATAATTGCCCAAGAGGCAATAATAGTTCAATCTCACTCTAATATGATTATATAGGTCCAATAGGTATGTTCATATCCTATTAGAACATTAAAATAAATTATAATTCCACAGCACTCAATCCCATGGTTCAATTAAGATCCATTTCCAAAGTATAATATAAATTCCCTAAGTTCATAATTAATAGTGATCAAACACTATGTAGATATGAAGTAAGCCATATAAATTAACTAAAATTAACATTAAATTATAACCAATATGTGAAAAAAAAGTCTAATCTACTTATAAGTTCATAATTACTCTAGGTTATAAGACAAACTAGCCACACATGGCTTTATTCGTCATTTCAAACTAATGATAAAAAGAAGAAGAAAAGAGAATCAACAACGGTAAGTAGAAAATAGATATAACAATGGAGTTCCTTTCATCCTCACTCCTCTAGTTCTCACTTGTTGCTTCAGTTATTTACAATGAAGATAATCCGCTTCTTTTTTTTTAGTTAAGTATATGCAATTGCCCCCTTTTATAAGATATTAGGTCTTCCTTGTCTTCTAAGTCATGTACCCTCTTTTCCTTATGTCTCAGATCTCCTTCTTTTCATTAATTCCACAACGACAACCTTCATATCAATTAAGAGAAAAAGGAAATTATACAATAATAATAATAATAATGACAACAACAACAACAACTTAAACTTTTATTTTAAATTTTTATTTGAGAAAACTTTCCATAATTATTTTTCCTCCTTAAACTTAAAAACATATATCCTAAGTTTAAAAAAGAATTATTTTAATTTGAAATCCCACAATACACCAAATTGATATTTCATCAAATCTCAAGAAAAATCTTTTTAATTTATTATAGATGACTTCCCAAATATATTAAAATATATGACAAATATATTAAAAATGAGAAGTCATCAAAGATATTTAACCATATGTACTTGATCTTCTCTTAACGAACATAAAATAAAGGATGGTACATCTATCATATATATAAGTAGAAGAAATTGTTCTCATCTCCAATTGTGTAAATTTTTAGCCATGGTGAAGAAATTACCTATCTCCTTAACACATCTAAATTCGTAGCATCCAATAGGCAGACACAAGCATGAACTTCCTTCATTGCTACTAATATAATGAGAGTAAAATTATACACACAATGAGGGATTAAATTTTTTAGAAGAGAGGATACTTATGAAAGAGGGAGAAGGAATTGATTCACTCAAAAGATGTCTTTTATTTAGGTAATGGAGTACATTATGTAGAGACTAAGATGGGATAAATAAAGAAATAGATCCCAATACAATCAAAAATAAACTAGGGAAATAAGTAAGAGTAGATTATGAAATAAATCAAAGGACGTAATGAGATTTTGTTTATGACACTCCCCCTCAAGTTAAAGCATAGATGTCGATCATTTCTAGCTTGCTTCAAAATCTTTCAAATCTTGTTCTACTCAACAGTTTAGTCATGACATCTGTAATCTAATTTGAAGATCATGCTTAGGACAACTTCATAATATATGACTCAACTTTCTCTTTAACGAAGTATTTGTCTACTTCAACATGTTTGGTTCTGTCATGGTATACAAGGTTCTTATCCATTTCAATACTGGCCTTGTTATCACACCATAGTTGCATAGGACTCTTATACTGAATTCCCAATTTAGTTAGTAACTTATGACCTAAATTCTACTTCAATACTTCTTCTTGAAACCACAGTATGTTTCTTACTTCTCTATGTGACTAGATTATCCCCACACAAGTGTGATATCCTCTGGTAGATTTTTCTTATCATCCTTTCCCTTACATGATTTGCATATGTGTAAACCTTGATGTTACATACAGTGCCTTTCTTGAAGAAAATGCCTTTACCTTAATTGAGTTTTAGGTAGCTCAAAATTCTTTAAACATCATTCATGTGTTCTTCATGACAATAATGCATCAATTTTCTCACTATACTGAAAACTTATCTAATGTCAGGACATGTGTGAGTCAGTATATCAATTTACCTAAGTCTTATATACTTCTATAAATCTATAGAAATACCATATGATTTACTTTCTAGATCACATCCTTCTTCCATTAGCATTGCCTTAGGTTGTTTACCCAACATTTTTGGCTCATGTAACAAGTATAAGGTGTACTTTCACTAAGACGCATTGATGCCTTTTGAGGTTGTGCTGCTTCCATCCCCAAAAAGTATCTCATCTGACTAAGATCCTTCATTTGAAATTCTTTTAACATATTCTATTTAAGTTGAACAATGGAGACCTCATCATTTCCTGTAATAACTATGTCATCAACATGGACTAGTAGAATAGTGACTTTTTCATTGTCATACTTTACAAATACTATATCATATGCCTGTCCCTATTTGTAGCTAAGTCCTTTTATAACTGGCAAATTTACCAAATCATGCTCTTGAAAATTGTTTCAATTCATACAAAAGCCTTTTTTAGCTTACACACTTCACCGGTCGGGGCCGAAACTCCATCAAGAATTTCCATGTACACTTCTTCTTCTTCTTCTAGATCTCCTTTTAGGAATGCATTTTTCACATCTATTTGATATAGTGACCAATTCAGGTTAACTACAATTGACAACAAAACTTGAATTGATTGAACACTCAATCAAGAAAAAGAGAGAAATAATGAATTGAATAAATCAAGAAAAGATCATAATATCACCCTCAATAATCAATTATTCTTTTTTATAATAACAAAATAGAGCAATTGTCATTAGTATAGAAAAATATGTTACATTCACTAATCAGACTCAGAGGACAGAAAAGACTCAAACCCTACACTACAACAACATATTTAAAAAAGTTAAAACACAAATATATTGCCTTTATACTAGCATAGTACAATTATCTACCCAACACCAAGTAACTTATAATTGCTTAATACATATATAGTACTCAAAAAATACCACTATTATCTTATGTTTATCTATTGAACATGTTTCAACTTTTAAGGAAGAATTAGATATTTTCATATCATATCTAACAAGCCCACATCATTGTCACACTCCAAGATCATTTCACTATTGTCATGTTCCGATAAATCTCGAATCCCTTTGTATTTGGGAACATTAGTAATCTTCATCTCAGTAACACTATGAGAATGGCGTGTATGTTTGGCTACCAATTTGGCATAAGAATTCACTTTGTGTAACACATGGGCTAAATCAGCTATTTTTTTATATATTTTTTGAAACTAGAAAGGCAACTTGTTCAAGGTCTTGATTCAGTTTTTAAATTTTTCTATCCCCATTTATTATGTGAACAATCTCTTCATGATCCATCTCAATTTCAATCATTTCAAATCTCAATTTTCTAGTGACACATATGCCTTATTTAATTGAGAGACTTCCACCTTAATACCATTAATCTCTAGTCTAATGTGTTTGTAATAAATCTTCATTAATTTGTCATTGGAGTTTCTAAACAATCCTCCGATCCCAACTTTATTTCCTTTAACACTTGCGTCTATATTCAGCTTAAGGTTACCACTTTTGGGTGGCATCCTAACCACCTTTTTTTCAATTGCTTAACCATCGAATCATATAATTCCTCTAGATTATGAGAATATGTAGATGGAAAAGCCCCCAGTTGTAACTATAAAATCTTTTTTATAGACCTCACACAATGTAAAGGGCCTAAAACCATAAGAGCATAAACCTCTAAAATGCTTGATCGCAACATCATACCCTTCACCATCTATGAGCCGTTAGATCATCTTACAATTCAATAAGAAAGCCAACACATTTTCATATCATTCCAAATTTGCACAAGTCCTAAGATATCTTAGAATCATTTTATAGATCTGACACTCTTAACATGTACGCAACTTATTGAGGATGGAGGACAAAATTTAGAAGAAAATGGTTGAGTGAATATACGTCTCCATATGCACATATTTTGAACTATTATTTTCACTACCATATTACTCCAAATTCACACCACTCTTTTTCACCTAAAACATATATTGCACATCATAACATTTTTAAAAGTAAATCGCACATCATAACTTTGAAATGCAAGGAAACCACTTATTACATGATATAATTGGCATAATATTTTATATGCTTACTCTAGCACAAAGTTGACTAACGGCATGAAATATAGTGAAGTATGATTATAAGGAGTACAAATAGATGTTGACATAACATGTTTATAGTTACATTGTATTATTATATAATGTCACTATTAAATATGCATTGTGCTTAACCATGTCTTTTATAATATATATTTATTAGATTAAGGTTCATGAATAATTAAAAGGGTTTCCATAAAATTTTAATATAATAAATTAAAGTACATATACATAACATAAGTATATATGTGTGTGTGCAAAAATATAATATATATAGTTTCCATAGAGAAAATAAATTTCTTAAAAAGCATATAGAACATGACAAATTCAAATGAGTTACCAAAAAAGTCCAATAGCATCATGGTATTTTATTTTTATGATATAATAAACATAAAATTTATTTTTATTCATAGAATTATTTCATATTTTTACTGTTTATTTTTTTATTTTGTTTGTTATAACAATTTTCTTAACAAGAAAAAGAAAATACAAGGAATTGTGTGTTAAGAGATGAAAGGCGAACTCAAAGATAATAGTGGAAGTGATTTTCCTAATATAAATTCAAAAAGTCTATTTTAAAGCTGGTGCATTAGAAAATAAGAAAAATAAAACTTAAATACCACTTGAATTTTCAAAACCCAAAAAGGTCTGTTAGCATTTCTAAAAGACACCAAGATACTATAGACCAAATTGGGTTTTTTTATGTTTCCGAAGAGAAAAGTGATACAGACACTAGTGAATTCCATTACTCTTATGGGTAATCTCATTACTCTTATAGCGAAAAATCCCCTATCTCCTTTGTTTTACAACTTTGCTGAAGTGTAAAGTGCTTTAAAAACTGGCGAATTCCATTACTCTTATGGGTAATCACATTACTCTTATAGCGAAAATCCCCTCTCTCCTCTGTCATGGGCATATGTCTCTCTCCTCTGTCACTATGCGTCAGTGTCAGTGTCAGATAAATAGTGAAGTGAATAATGACAGAAGGAGAGAGAAAAACATATATCAAAAAATTGTAGCGAATTCTATTACTCTTATGGGTAATCCCATTACTTTTATAGCGAAAATCATGTTACTGTTCACATCTGAAATTTTAAAACCCAGATTCCTCCCTTGGGTTTTTGATATTCTAACAGATCTTTTGGGGTTTTGAAAATTCAAGTGGTATTTAAATAGGATTTTTCCTAAAAAAAATATATATAGATATAGATATATATATATATATGATGTCTATGACATCTATCCATCCAACCATCTATCTATTTATCTATATATTATATCCATAGAAAGCTTGTAATAACCATGCCTACTAATGGTGTCAACTTTTAAACATAAATTAGTAAAGCCATGCATACTAATGGTGTTAGCTTTTTATTCTTGATTAGTAAAGCCAAATACCACTAATTAATCAATTGTGAAAACTATAACCTTGAATATTTATTCTATATTGTCTGGAAAATGAAAAGAGTCTTGAATATTATCTATAAAATATTAAATGTTATATAAAGCAATTGTTTTTACTAATCAACTATACACTTTTCATATGCCAGCCAAAAAATACATTTGAGTGTCAATTACAAATTTGTCAAAAAATGAAAAGCCACTTAAAAACTTGTAGTATTAGTGAAAAAGTCACCTCCCAAACCCAACAAAAGCTTGTTGGGACAATGAATGTTAATTATGAATAGTTTAAAAAATGAAGAAACGCTTGAATATTATCTGTGAAATAGTAAATGTCAATGTTAAACAAGTACATTCACTTCTCAAATCCATACATTTCATATGCTTGCAACAACAACAAAAAAAGCAAGTTGAATGTTAATTATAAATTGGTTAGAAAATGAAAAGCCACTTAATTTTAAATTGTGTTGACAACATTTGATTTTCCTCTTAAAGTTAACCATATATTCATTATGTATATTGTTCCCCTATGTTCAAGGGTTAGATTTCTACTAAAACTTATTGTTAGAATTTTGATGTCAACATTTCCAAAAAAAGAAAAAGAAAAAAGAAACTAAGGCTCATGTTACATAAGATCAAGGAAATATTCTACTTTCTTACTTGAATATGCTACCACTTCTTTATTCTTAATTGGTTTTGGATGTTGATGGCTAACACCATTAATGTTTCTCCTTTTTTGCTGTTAATTGCTTTTATATGTAAATTAAAAAATATGTAACCCCTAATTATTTTTACCCTCAAAATCTCTCCACTTCAAATTCTTAACCCCTACCTTTAGACCTATTTAATGCTATTGCAATATCCTCTTTTTTAAGTAAAGAACCTTTCACATTCAATGAGTTATATCTTTCACATGCTGATACATGCAACTCAAACATCTTTCACATGCCTTAAGTTACAACTTTCTCATCCCTTGGAAAACTATATTTTAATGCTAATTAATTTAGATTAAATTAAGTTTTATTATACCTACATGCAATTGCTTATAAGTGGCCACATTTTCCAATGTGACCATACTCAACCATCCTCTCTACTCATTTATTTAGTTTTAGCTGAAACAAAATTGCAGATTGTACATTTGCATTGCCACATGAACTCTCTAAAAGAATAAAATGACCACTATTATCCATGTAAAAATTTGTGAAATCGATGACTGTAAGAACATATGGGTGATTATCATATGTGTTCTTACAAAGTTTGTTTCCCATTTGAAGGCCCCACCATATGCTCCCTAGAAGGTTGGTATCATTTTGGCGGATGACCATATATAAATGTAGTGCCTCTCCACTATTCCTTGTGGTGCTAACATGTTATTACTAAGAGTAACTTTTGTAATATTTGTACAGCAACTAGGTAGAAGGTTTTGCAATGCAACAGATATTGTTGGAACATTACGTGAAATAAATTAAGGAGGGAGAAGTCTACCATGTGAAAAATTTTGAGGTGTTAGAGAACAACGACAAATATAAAATGATCATACATTCTTAGTATTTCTTGTGAGGACCCCTCTAGAGGATTTATAGAATAGCATTGAGGTTATATTTAATATTTATTTCATCACCACTAAAATAGCATTGAATAGGATTACATTAAATGAATAATAAGATGGTATATCCTTACACTTTAACTAATGAAACAATTGCACACACTTTAACTAATGAAACAATTGCACCTTCCTCTCTCGTTCCACTCTGGCTAAAGGAATGTGACATTGTCTCTAAAGTATCTATCTGAAAGCTAGAAATGATCTATGGATGAAAATATAATGCTTGCCGATGGGGTACCAAAGCAACTATGGAAAAAGGCAAACTCACATGTAACAATGTAAAGTTGATATTGTGCGCACTCAACCAATGTAGTAATTTAATATTTAATGTGTCAAAATGATTTGCTAAGTAATATTCCAACACAGACTAAAGGCGCATTACAAAATGTTTGACTCAATTGAGGAATGTTCTGTATTGTTCTTCTATCACCATGCTATTGAGCTAATTGGTTTAAAAAATTGAACAACTAAAAAAGAATTAGCAAAGGTATGTTTTAATATTGGCACACAATATTTTGCACAACCAAAATCCATTACTTTTAATTAACCCCCCTTTTTATAGCAGTATGGGAAGCCTCACTTGTTCCCAATGTGCTGAGCGATTGTGAAGGAAGGGAATTTTTCATCAAGCTTATAGTCAAATAGTATAACATTGAACATCCATTTAGTATTATAAGAGTGACATGATTTACAGCAAACATACATACGCTAGCCCATTTTACTTATTTTGATGATAAGGTTTGTATTTCATCATCCTACTTTATCATATCTAATCGTATTTGGCCAATTATATCTATTTAAATTCTTGAGAGGAGATCCAAAGTCGCTGGGCTAAAGAGGAGGGTAATATCCCTATTTCAAAGCTTTTTAGTCCTAAGGCACACATATATAAGCAAAGCAAGCCTACACAGGCCACTGCATGTGATATTGCATATGTCAATTTGATTGACAATACACTAAAAAAACGAAGCCCAGTGAGAAGCATCATGAAAATAAAGAAAGAAAACTGACAACACAGAATTAACATTGTTGGTATCATGTTTGGTCCATTAGGCAGAGTTGCCAACTTTCACTTGTACAGTAATACACTCTAATAATACTCTTGGGAATTCCACGTCTTCAATGAACAATGTTTTTCTACCTTTTGATAATTAAATTATACATAAAATGCACCACATTTTCACATCCCATAAATAGTGTAGCTAGCACTCTAAAATTTTAATGACTTCTGTTTGTAATAAGACACTACAACATAATTTAAATTTAAGGTGATGCAAATCCATTTTGTAAATGATATGCATTATTTTTCTTTTTAATGATTAATTCTTAATGAAATTCAAATTTGGATTAAAGAAATTTGGAATTTCTAAATTTAATTTTATTTCATAAATTAGGACGGTTTGGTTTTCATGACTCAATGTCAAAAAAAAACAGAGAGTAAAATACATTGAATTCCCCTCTATTTTACCTAAATTACACAACCCCTCTTCTATTTTGAAAACATATATAGACTTCCTTTAAAATTAAAATGCATATTATAGAAACATTCCTTACATATTGGAGATTCCATTTCCATCCATTCAACAATTAATTGATTGTCAATTTTGACTGTTAAACATTTACATTAACCAAAATACCCCTCTTTCAAAAAATAAATAAACATTTATATTTGCATAAAAATAGTTTTCTATTCAATAAAAAAATAATTCTAATATATATATAAATATATCTTCAAAATTTCTATATTAAATTCATTAATTGATATTGTATTATTAAATATTATCTCTTAAAAAATTATCATATTTATTGAAACTTAACTATTCATTTTTCTTCTAAATAACTAAAAACATATTTCTTTTTTTTTTTTTGTCACGACACCATGATCAAAAACATATTTGAAAGAAATATTTTTCTTCACCATATACTATTAATAATGTAAATTTGAGTTGTTACATAACTTAATTTAATTTTAAAATTTAAATTTCTTAAATTACTATTTTGCACAAAATGTATAGACATGTTTATTTAAGTATGCATACATTGAAAGAACAAATTATACATTTAATTAAGTTTTCTATGTTTGCATTAATTAGATTAAGTCAATCTTAATTGAGATATGGAAAAAATTTAGCAATAACTATTTACAAAAGTAAAAAAAATAAATTAAGGAAAATACTTTTAAATTACTCAAACAATTTTAGGTAAAATTAGGAAACTATTATTGATGAAGGGTAAATTAATACATGAAATTTATTTTAATATATATATATTTATATTAATTAAAAATTTCAAATTCTTAATGGTGTTAACGGCTTAGACTTAAATGTATGTTTATAAAATAGAGGGCATATCCATGTAATTAAAGCAAAATAAGGGAGGTCAGAGTTGTTAACTCTAAGAAAATTTAAGAAAATATGTATGCCTGAAATACTATGATATGACATACATTATATGCTAATAAGTATAACCACTTGTAATCTTAATAAATCATGTTTATGCCTTTTTAAGATTGCATTTAATAATTCTTAATGACAATGATCACCCTCAATCCTTTTATTGCATTTAGAGACCCAA
>JBAGKO010180570.1:0-16414 GCA_037177275.1 Acacia concinna | reverse complement strand
CCGCAATCACGGTTGATCACTGAATCCATGTGAGATGCTAAGGTTGGGTGAGGAAGATGGTGGTTGGAGGGTTTCTTATGGTTAGAGGGGGTAGGAATTGATGGATGGAGGTTTAGAGTTTGAGGTAGGGTTTTGGAATTGAGAGAATAAGGTTTAGGGTTGCCTGGCTGCAAATATGCAGCGGTAGGGCCTCCTTTGAATGATGGTTAACTCCCATTTTTATAGGCCATGCAAAAACCTTACTTCAAAACGCGCAACTTAATTTTATGGACTCAGGTCACGACCTCAGGTGTGTCAAATCGCAACTTGGAATGACAGAGAGCAACTAAGTCTTGATTTAAGCTCAGGTTGTGACTCAGGCGTGTGAGGTTGAGACCTTAGATGATAGACAGCACTTCAGCCTTGACTTAGCTTTCAAAACGCACAGTTTCACTTAATAGTGCCCAAGTCGCGACCTGGGATTTCATAATGCTTCAATTTGTGCTTTAGCCTTCAAGATTAGGTGGCTCTTTCCTTGCTCTATCTTGGGGTCCTAAGTCTTTCTCCAATTGCCTGAAAATCACAATAAAGAGATTTGTAAAGACCACATAAGCGATTACAAATAAAGGGAGGAAATTAACCCTTTTTACCCCTAATACAACAAAATGCAATGCATAAATCCATGTAATCTAAAAAGCTATAATTGTAATACATAATGAGGGTAAAAGTATTGCAATTTGTTAGAAACACTCAAAAAAACCATGTAAATATGGTGTCATATCATGTGTTTTTCATCTTCTTCCTTTCTTCTACAAAATATCATTTTATTGGTGTTATATGAGTTCCTGATTTTAACCTTTGGAAAGCCAAATAATTTATTGATTTATTTGGGAACTTACTAGATTTCATGGCGCATCAGTTGCGATGCTAATGAATTTGCTTCTGAATAAAATGCAAATGTCTTGTATTTCATCTTCTGTTTTTTTAGTTTATAGATGGCAAGTTATGCTTGAAGAGATGACAATAACTTCTGTGGGTATTTATCCCCGTACAAAACCTAGATCATATAGGTAGTTTATAGATGGCAAGTTATGCTTGAACATGAGATTGATGGAGATGAATCATACTATTTTCTAGTTAAATTTTACATATGCTTGACAAGCATGCTAGCTTTAGTTCTTTAAATTAGTTGATTCATTAACGTCCATTGCTTCATTTCACAGTTGGGAATTGATTCTAGTTGTTATGGTGTTCAATTCTAATCGAGACAGTTTTTCTAGAACACATATATGGGAATTCGAATATGTTCTGCTTGTTTTGAATAGAGCTGATTTTGATCTTGTCTTAATTGCTTTTTTGGCTATTACCATCCTTTGAGGGTATCTATTACTGTTATAAATATGTGGTGCTGTGATATTTGTACTTATCACTGAGAATTCAAATAAGATGTGACTAATTAATGCTATTATAACTTTGTTGTTAGGATAATTTCTTAACCTGCAATGATGTGAACTATCATTATTCTGAAGCTGTTTACTTGCTGCCACTGTGGTGTTTGATCATTGAATTGAAGTGAGTGCAATCTAAAATCAAATTTGAATTTTTAATATCTACATAACTTGAATCTGCACAATTTAATTTTAAGTTGCCATTGAATCTGAACTATTATATTGTTGTATATTGTGTCCTTTACTTGGAGTATTGTTGTAAACCAATTTTACATACGCTCAGCATAATGCTAACTTTAGTTCTTCAATTTAAAGCTTTTTATGGTTATGGATTTCATTGAATGTGTGAGATATTGCTCTCTGTCTTGCACTTTCCATGGCTATGTAAGTGCTTTTATTTTGTGTGTTTAAGTCATAGTCTTGAGTATTTCTGGTATAAAATGAAATTACATGGAGGTGTGAATGACAAGAAAGTTAGAGTCAAGTATAGGCATAAATATGCTTGCATAACAGTTTTCTTCACACATTTGATCAAATTTACTATATATAATCTAAATGTATCTAACACTCCCTTTAGTAATGCTAACTATAAGTTCCTAATCTCATAGCTTCACATTTACGGTCTTTTCATGTTATTTATAGCTACAAAGATCAAAACAATGAGCAGAGATGCTTTGAGGCATTTGATTTTGATGTTCATTTTGTTTTTAATAATAGCTTTAGTGCTTGGTTCAAGAAAATTGGCTATGATAAAGCCACGGCAGTTGCCACGACAGCGCACAAAAAAGGACCCACTCTTTAAGGTAATGATACCATATGTTAATCCTCCTTAGTCATCATTGATGTATATACACAGAATTTTCTGTAATGACATACAACTCCCTCCAGTCCTATATATAACAATGTTGCTTATATATGGGACAGGAGGGAGTATAATATTAAATTTAACAGCTACTATTATGACAACAATTATGGTAAGGTTATATATTGGCAACTTTGGGTTTTCACAAGGATGAGGTTGGCATATTAAGTTTTGCACCTTCCTCATATTCATTGTATTTTTTCAATATAGGAATATATATTTCTCATCCTAATCTTGGCGGGCCATACAGAATATTTTGAGGATGCAGATCAAACTCGAGAGACCTATGAGAAGATGTTTTTGGGCCATATTTTCAATTTCTATGAAGTTTATAAAGAAAGGCTATTGGATTTTTTTGTGTGGGGTTGATGTCATTTTTAATATTAAATAATTGACAGAATTTTCATTATTTGTTGCAATCACTTTATGTTTGATTTATAACTCAGATTCTTCAAAACTCATTGAAATTTGAAATCAAATTATGATTTGAATGACAATTTTTAGCATTTGATTTTTATATATCATCAGCAACAAATTTGGTGTCATTAAATTGACAAACATGAACTGATGTGCTTTGATTGTAATAACATGCATAATACAATTGTTTTTCCCTTTGCAGGCAATTGCAACAGCAATTGAAGAAGGTATCAAATCCCATTGAGGCCAAGAGAAGTGATATTTGCTTTGCTTCCTTTATTAACAGAAAAAATGTATACGTGATTCCTTTGTATAAATTGCTAATATTAGATACATAATTTTGTAATAATTTATTTGCTAACTTTTCAGTTGAAATATTGAATTGGTTGTTATATATGTTGTATTGGTTTGATATTATACTAGGTATTTAAATGCGTGGCTAATTTTTTTTTTAGAAAATAATAATACTTACAATGTCTTTTGCACAATACAATAGAAGCCATAAGTCATGATTTATAATGTCTGTTGTGTTATCCAACAGACATCATAAGTCATTAATTACTACGTCTGTTCCTATATAACAGACATTGCAAGTCCTAACTTTCCTCTTCTAAATAAATTGGTTTCTAAATAAATTTTTCTTACAAATTTGTCACAATCCGTACGGATGTTTCTAACATTATGTCCATAGCTAATAGCACAAACGGAATTAATCGTGGGAAACTACTATGATAGCTTCAACGGACATTTCCTACGGAACTAGCTGTGGCAACTTGCCACAGACATATTCATGGGAAACGTTTGTGGCAATTTCCCATGGAAACGTCTGTAGAAATTTCTCATAGACAAATCTATGGGAAACGTCTGTGGCAATTTCCCACGGACGTTTTCCACAGATCCATCCATGGGCGTGGGAAGTTCCCACGGAATTGTTTGTCCCAAACTTTCCCACGGAATTTTTTCTAACTGAAATTCCGTCACAATGTTATTCGTCGCAAACAAGTTTGAGACAGTACTTTTTTCTCATGGAATGTAATCCGTGGAAAATTATGTAATATGCCAATTTTTATTCACTAAAATTCCCCAACTAGATGACAAAATAAGAGGAATAAAATGGTGGATTTTTGTATAAGAATTATGGCCAAAGTAAGTTTGTCTGATTTCTTGAAAGTGTGAGGAGACATATCTGTTGTGCATCATTTTTAGCTATGCTAATGATATCCAAAAATTATGAAACTTTTCAGTCTAAGAGTAGACATGTCAAGCTTTAATTTGATATGTCATTTACATTGTTTGGATGTATATATTAAGATATTTGAATTTTTGAAGTCTGCCTAGTGAAATTCGCCAGTTTCTGGTGCAGTATTCAAAAGTGGATTTTCTGAGAATGTTATGATTCCAATTGATAAAATAAAGTATTTTTTTCATAAAACTAGACACAAAAAGGGACATTTAGGCTTTGAAACCAGCTCAATTGGATATTGGTACAATTATATATAAATTTTCAAAATTGGGTAAAAATTTTGGCCAGAAATCCAAAAATTGTAAAAAATGTAATCGCAAACTTGCAATTTGTTGCTCAAGCAAGGATAAAGAGGTAAGCTTAAATATGATCTCAATGTTAGGATTGGAGGATCAATTTCAATGGCTAAGATTAAGTCTTGCAAGTCAAGAAGTGATGGGATATTTATTGAAACATGTGGCCCAAAATTAAAGATGATTAATTTAGTAAATGAGCACATGTGATGATTATCAAATGAAGCCAATTGAAGAGGCAATTAGAATCCTTATTTTCGTCCAACAAAGAGAACAAGAGAGACAGAGAGAAGCTTAAACCATCATCCATGGAAGCATATGCAAGTGTTAGAGAGAGAAATAGTTCTATAGTATTTTCCACCACCAAAATCACCTTTTTAGCTCAAAGTGCCTTCATAAATCTTGTTCCTCTCATCAAGAGGAACATTCCTATGGTTTTATTTTCTTGAGGAAAGGAGTTGGGTGAAGCTTAATAAGTGAAGAAGACAAGAAGTAATCTTTAAAATCTTGAATCTTTGGTTGATTCTTGTAGCTTGAGACTTGTGGTGGTGATTATTGCTTGTTTGATGGTTGATTTGGTTTTATTTTCTCATTTGGGAGGCATGAAATTGAAGGAGAGGTTCTTCCCAAATTTATAGAAATTTAGAAATACATGAAAGCAAGTGTAAAGAAGTGATTAGAGATGAAATATGGGTGCTTTGTTGAAAGGAAACTTTGAAAATCCATTCTTGTCATTTTCCCCTTGATTCTGTCCAGACTGTATTTGGGAATGATGAGGCTCGATTTTGGTTGTTTTGATGCTTCCAATGGGTTTAGGATGAAAAATTGTGTGGGGTGAAGGCAGGGAAATTATTTTGGAAGCATTAGGATTGAAATTGAAACATTTGCCTAAAAATGTGTTCATTTTTGGATTTGAGTGGTTTTAGGGGGAAGGAGTTAGATTTTGATAAATCTAAGGCCATAAATGAATTCAGCACATGAAATTGTGTAGGGGAAGGCCATTCATAATTTTTGAAATACTAGAATTACACAGATTATAATGGGAAATAAACCGGTATCCCTAAGTGCAATTTCGTTAAAGTGCATTTTGGATGAAAATGAGTAATGATATGAGTTTAGGAATGAAGATGGAATGAGTAATAACTCATTTTTTTATTTGATAAAAATACTCATTTTTATGTAATTGGAATTTTAGAATTTGATCTTTATTTGGTAGACCAAAAGACTGAACAAAGAAAGGACAAACAAGCTGGAAATGCGTCTAAGTAGTAGATATAACCTTAATATTTTATGTGATTATTTATATGCTACCATGTTTTGTGATATGAATTGTTGATTGCATACCTAGATGTGGTGTGGGAAAAGCACAAGTACCGCTCGTGGGAAAGCACAAGTACCATCGGCCTATGTGGGACCCAGTTGAGGTGAGATATACCGGTAATATGCGTGTGAAACGCATTGTACCTAGCCAAGTAAGGCTAAGGTGTTGATATGAGATATTGTGGTATAGATGTTCTGTTGCATTATGTGGTGTATTATATGTATAGCTTTCATATATTTATGATTGATTACGAGTTACTACTGAGATTCTTTTGAATCTCACCCTTTCCAATTAAACAAAATTATCTAACCGGACGAAATGAACACAAGGGAAAAGATGCAGAAATTGTCAACTGGAGAACTAAGGCCCACGCAAGTGTTGCCGTGAGACAGCTGTAGCAGTGCGGTTTTTTTTGTTTATTTATTTTTCTGAGGTTGTAAGATCCTGTAGGGATAATGTAAAGACCTAGACACTATATATAGATATATCAGTATATATTAATAATATTTTCATTTGACATTTAAATTGCACTCTATTGCTCTGATTAATGTCAAATTAAAAAAGGGGCGTGACATCCGGCAAGATTACGTAATTCTTTTTCTATAGGGGCTGAATGATAGGTTTACCACAGTGCGCTCACATATTATGTTGATGGATCCCCTTCCTTTTATTAACAAAGTTTTCTCTCTTGTTATTCAACAAGAACGGGAGTTGACTGGTAATCTCTATATAATATCTGTACATTTGGCTCATGCTCAATCTACTTCAGTTTCTTCTTCACAGTGGAAATCGAATAACATTGGAGGCAGTAATAGCACTAATAATTATTCCAAATCGTGTACATATTGTGGGAAGCCTCGTAATACTATTGAGACTTGTTACAAGAAGCATGGCTACCCTCCAGGATATAAGCCTCGAAATAGAACTTTTGTCAACAAGTTGGTAACACCTTCTTCTAGTATATCTTATAGTATTTTGTCTTCATCACCCTCTACTTCCAATATTGCAATTAGTCAAGCTCAATATAATCATTTACTTGCTCTATTGCAATCTAAATATGCTTCCGCTAGTGATAATTGTCAATCAGCTTCAGCTCCCAATCTTAATCCAAGTCCTTGTGTCAATCAAGTTTCAACCCTTACATTGATGCCAAATCCTGACATTGCAGGTATCTATACTGCCTTAGCTTTTGATTCATCTAATTCTTGGATTGTAGATAGTGGTGCTACCACTCATGTATGTCATTCACTACATGCATTCACTACTTATTCCAAAATATCTCCTATAAAAGTAACCATACCTAGTAATAAAGTTGTTATAAAATGTACTCTATATTCCAGAATTTCACTTTAATATTCTCTCAGTATCTCAATTGTCTCATACTTGTTGCCTTGTTTTTTCATCTTCTCATTGCCTTATTCAGGAATTGAGGACATGGAAACGATTGGTATAGTTGAACTCTTTCAAGGATTATATCGATTAGTCACTTCATCCCTTATTATTGATTATGTAAATGCAGTTTCTTCCACACAATGTAATCATGTTTTTTCCCCGATCCACATCACCCCCATGGTAATGCTTTAGCCTCTACCCATTTACTTTGAAGAGATCTCCTGTCCTCTCATCTTTAACTTCAATTGCACCTTTTGATGACACATAGACCACTCTAAAAGGACCAGACTACCTCGACTTAAGCTTTCTAGGAAATAACTGAATCTTGAGTTAAAGAGAAGCACTAATTGCCCCGTCTCAAAAGAACACTTCAAGATGTGCTTGTCATGTCATTTCTTTGTCCTTTCTTTATAGAGTCTTGCACTGTCATATGCTTGAAGTCTCAACTCTTCTAACTCATTCAGTTGCAACAACCTTTTAACTCCCACTTGCTTGTGGTCCATATTTAGCTTCTTAATTTCCCACCATGCTTTATACTCCAATTCAAGTGGCAAGTGACATGCTTTCCCAAAAAACCAGAAGATATGGTGACATGCCAATTGGAGTACAAAAAAGCTGTTATATAAGCCCATAAAGCATCATCAAGCTTGTCAGACCAATCCTTTCTAGAAGGACCCACCGTTTTCTCAAGGATTCTCTTAATCTCTCTATTGGTCAACTCACACAAACCATTCGTTTGTGGATGGTAAGCAAGTGACATCCTGTGGTGCACTCCATACTTTGCCAAAAGAGCCTTAAAATTCTTTTTGTTGAAATGAGTACCCTCATCAGTAATGATTGCCCTAGGAGTGCCAAATCGAGTGAAGGCATATTTCTTCAAGAATCGAATCACTATGTGAGCATCATTAGCTTGACAAGTAATAGCTTCAGCCCATTTGCTCACATACTCTATAGCAACAAGAATGTATTTGTTTCCTCTTGAGGATGGAAAAGGACCTATAAAATCCAATCCCCAAACATCAAATAGCTCTACCTCAAAAATCCCAGATTGAGGCATCTTATGTCTCTTGGAAATGTTACCTATTCTTTGACATCTATCACACTTAGAAACAAACTGATGAGAATCTTTAAACAAAGAAGGCCAATAAAATCCATATTCAAGAACCTTATATGCAGTTCTTTGCCCCCATAATGTCCCCCATATGCAGATGCATGACAAGCAATCAAAATTGCCTCCTGTTCTACCTCAGGCACACATTTTGTAATAATCAAATTAGTACATCTCTTAAACAAAAGTGGCTCATCCCAAAAATAGTAGGCAACATCATGAAAAAACTTCTTTCTTTGATAAAAGTTCAAATATGGAGGTAACACTTCACACACAAGATAATTCACAATATCAGCATACCATGACAACTCAATAATACTAACAGCAAACAACTGTTCATCAGGGAAATATTCATTAACCAACAAACATTCACACAATTAGAAGTGTTCACAATCCTAGACAAATGATCAACAACTTAATTTTCAGTTCCTTTTCTATCAACTATATGCACATCAAATTCTTGTAACAACAAGACCCATATAATCAATCTAGGTTTGGACTCTTTCTTCCCTAACAGATATTTAATAGCAGCATGATCAGTATGAACTAAAACCTTAGCACCCATCAAGTATACTCTAAACTTTTCAAAAGCAAACACTACAGCAAGCATTTCTTTTTCAGTAGTTGAGTAATTTACCTGAGCTGCAACTAGAGTCTTACTTGCATAGTAGATGGGATGGAAGATCTTGTCACACCTTTGCCCCAACACAGCTCCAACAGCATCATCGCTTGCATCACACATTACTTCAAAAGGTAGTGACCAATCAGGAGCAACAATGATAGGAGCTAAAATCAATCTTCTCTTCAATTCTTCAAAAGCCTTCATACACTCCTCAGTGAAATGGAAGGGAGTATCTTTCTCAAGTAATTGTGAGAGAGGCTTTGAAATTTTGGAAAAGTCTTTAATAAACCGCCGATAGAATCCAGCATGCCCTAAGAAACTCCTTACAGCCTTGACATTACATTAGAGGGAGAAGAAAGTTGCTCAATCACAGAAGTCTTGGCTCTATCAACTTCTAAGCCCTTTTTAGATACTTTATGTCCCAAAACAATCCCTTCAGTCACCATAAAATGACACTTCTCCCAATTCAGAACCAAATTCGTCTCCTCACACCTCCTCAAAACCTTATCAAGATGTCTCAAACACTGCTCAAATGATTCACCAAAGACCGAGAAGTCATCCATAAAGACTTCCATTATATCTTCAATCATATCAGAGAATATGCTCATCATGCATCTTTGAAAGGTTGCAGGAGCGTTGCATAGGCCAAACGGCATTCTTCTAAAGGCAAATGTGCCATAAGGACAGGTAAATGTTGTCTTCTCTTGATCTTCAAGAGTAACAGCAATTTGATTGTATCCTGAATAACCATCCAAGAAACAGAAGAATTCCTTGACAGCTAATCGATCTAACATCTGATCGATGAAAAGAAATGGGAAGTGATCCTTCCTTGTGGCTTCATTCAACTTTCTATAATCCATGCAAACTCGCCAACCCATAACTATACGAGTAGGGATGAGCTCATCTTGTTCATTTGTAATCACTGTCATGCCTCCTTTCTTAGGAATACATTGCACCAGACTAACCCATGATCTATTAGAAATAGGATAAATAATTCTAGCATCCAGCCACTTAATCACTTCCTTCTTGACTGCTTCTTTCATCATAGGATTCAATCTTCTCTGATTCTGGATAGACTTCTTATGATCATCTTTCAAGAGTATTTTATGCATCACAATTGAAGGACTTATACCCTTAATGTCACCAATTGTCTACCCCAAAGCTCTTTTGTGATCCCTGAGAACATGTAACAACCTTTCTTTCTAATCTTTAGATAACAAAGAAGAGATGATAATATGAAGTGTCTCAAACTCACCCAAATATGCATACTCAAGATGTAGTGGTAAGGGCTTAAGCTCCAAAAGTGGTGCTTGTTCAACAGAAGGTTTTAAAGATGTTTGCCTTGATTCCATCTCTAGCAACTCAAACTATCTTGATGGGTTCTTATAATAAGGAGTAGCTTCAAGTAACTTCTTGCATTCAATTATATTTCCTTCATCAATGTCATTGATCCCAAGTAACATAGCTTCCCATGGTTCTTTTACAGCAAAGGACTCTAAAGTCTCTTGAATCACCTTATCAAGAATATCAACCCTGAAGCAATTTGTAGTATCTCTCAGATACTTCAATGCTTTGCTCATATTGAATATAACTTCTTCATCATTCACTCTCAACTTGATCTCTCCCTTTTCGACTTCAATCAGAGTATGAGCTGTAGCAAGGAAAGGTCTACCTACAATGAGGGGTAGCTCCCTATCTTCATTACAATGTAAAACAATGAAGTCAGCAGGGAAAATAAACTTGTCAACTTTAACCAAAACATCTTCAATGATACCCTTTGGAAAAGCTAAACTTCGATCAGCTAACTGAAGTGTCACAGAAGTTGGATGAGCTTCACCCAATTGCAATTTTCGAAACACAGATAGTGGCATCAAGTTAACACTTGAGCCTAGATCACACAATGCTCCACCTTGAAACCTTTCTCCAATTATGCAAGGTATAGAAAAACTACCTGGATCCTTCTGTTTAGTAGGCAACTTGTTGAGAATAATGGCACTACACTCTTCAGTGAGAGGCACAGTCTCATAATCACCCAATCTCCTCTTCTTACTCAACATCTCCTTGAGAAATTTAACATATTGAGGCATCTGCTCTAAAGCTTCAAGAAAAGGGATATTGATGTGTAGTTGCTTGAAGATCCCTAAGAACTTTTTATACTGGTCATCTAATGCTTTCTTCTGGAATCTCTGAGGAAATGGCAAAGGCGGCACCCATTTAACATTCTCAGTGGTAGCCTTCTTCTTCACTTCATTCTTCTTAGACTCATTATCAACTCTTGTCTCATTAACCTTTCCATTCGCCTTCTGAATAATCCCTTCATCATCCTCTACAATGACTGTAGGAATATCTTGGCCATTAGAAGTTGAGGGTTTCTTCACTGGTTGTGGTAAATCAAGTAATTCTTTACCACTTCTCAAAGTAAGAGCTTTACATTCCTCTTTTCCATCTCTACACAAATTAGGCACATTATTACTTGTTAAGCCATTAGTCTTCAAATTATTGAGATTTGATGCTAATTGCCCAACTTGCATCTCCAAATTCTTGATAGAAGAATCATAATGGGCCTTAGAATTCTGCTCCCCTTATGCAACGTGTAGCATCAAATTTTCAAGTCTATCCATCCTTATGTCAAGTTGTTGTTAAAACGAATCCTGCTGAAGTATAGGTTGCTTAACTTGGGATTCAAACCTGAGAGGATTTATCTGTTTAGGCCCTGAACTTGAAGCTTGATGGAGAGTTTAGCCTTCACTCCAAGAGAAATTAGGATTATTCCTTAACCCTTGGTGGTAAGTATTAAAGTAGGGATAGCTCTTATTGTTGCCACGGTAGTTTCCAGCATAGTTGATAGGTTCAACTTGTTAAGAGATGAGACATTGCCTATTATCATGACTATCTCCACAATAATCACAAGGAGCATAGATAGCATTCACTCTCATGTGTGCACTATTGGGGAGATTGACTTGGGCTTCCAAATTATGAAGCGTCTTGTTCCTAGCACTTAACATGGCCATTAACTAAGAAGATGTGTCCTTATTAGCTTTCGCACCTGACTTTGGTATCCTTCTTTCATTGTTGTTTTGGATAAAATCAGCTGACAAATCATCCAAACAATTCTAAACATAATTCACTAGTTGCTTTGTAATTCCCCCAATAGTAACAGCATTCAATTCTGATTTAGACTTAGAAATCAACCAAGTACTGAATATTTGAAGTAAAACCCACTTTTCTAGATTATTTCCAGGGCTTTGTTTAACAAGCAACTTGTACCTCTCCTAAGCTTCATATAGATGCTCTCCAAATTGTTGGCTAAAATTAGTAAGAGCAGCTCTTGAGTCCACTATCTTGTAATGAGGAAAGAATCTTGATGTGAACTTTGTTTCCAACTTATCCCAAGAGGTTATGCTACTCTCTTCTAAATTGTTGAGCCATTCTTTAGCCTTCCCTTGTAGAGAATAAGGAAAAAGCTGAAGGCATATCACATCATTAGGCACCCTATTCTGCTTGAAAGAGTTGCAAATATCAAGGAATTGAATCAAGTGTGGATTAAAATCTTCTGAATCATTTATTGCATATTGACCATGCAATTCAAGAATCTGGAGCATTATTTGCTTGATATCAAAGCTATTTGCTTAAAATTCAAGCACTCTGATTCCTTATTGATACCGTCGAGATTGTCTTCCAAGAAATTCATTGACACCCAAACAATCATTTTCATCCTTAGCTATGTCCATATTCTCAGTTAGTACAACCGATGTCTTTTCTTTATTCTAAGGTGTTATAGCTTCCAAAAGCTCATTGATGCTCCTTTATTTTTGTTGTGTCTTAGGAACTTTAGATCTACGGGGGGCATATACCAAACTACCAGAAGAATAAAACACATCTCAAAAGTATCACATTAATAGAGAAGAGTAACCAAAATAAAATAAAGTTGCTCAAGCTAAAACTACTAAAGGATTTATAATGCTACCAATTGCCTTGAGTCGGCCAGCAATGGCGCTAAAAACTTGATGCTAACAAATTTTAAGTTAACATCACAAGTGTATGGGCTGTAGAAAATAGTAAATGGTAAATCAAGGTCGATCCCACAAATGCTCAAGATAATTGATAACTATGCATTAAAATTCTCATTTTCATTCAAGTTGAGCATATCAAAATTGATTTCAAAGAGTGAACAAAATTTTAATTAGAATCTAAGCAAGGATTATCAAACTACTAACTGCAAATTATCAAAATGAGTAACTTAGAGTTACTAATTCCTCACTAGCTTTATAAACTTTATTTTCACTTAATTAGTTTTCCTCAATGTTAATTTTGTTAATCTCAAATATTAGTAGTTATAAGTGCCTTTCGGTTCACATAAAACTCTCTCCTAAATAAAATGATGTTATGTCTAACACTATTATTCAAGAGGCAAATTAGTTCCCAATCACTCTTCAACAATTATATGAGGTCATTAGGTATATGTCTATCCTAATCACAAATTAGATATCAATCTAATCCCATATTACTTAATCTTAGAGCTTAATTAAAATTCCCTTGTCAAGGCAAATTTTAATTCTTAAATTCACACTTAATGATGACAAATCATCAAATGGATAAATTACAATAACACTAAGTAACCAAAATTAACATCAATTAAAACTAATAAGTGAAAACACAATTTAATCTCCTAATGAGTTCATAGTCCTCTAAGTTGTAAAAAAAAGTTAGCCACACATGGCTTTAAACCAAATCCACTGGGCAACAATAAAGTCAAAATTCAAGGCCATAATAGAAAATTAACACAGAAGAGAAAATGGAACAAGAAAACAGAACACAATTTGTAGTTGTCCTTTGTTCAACTTGTGTTAATTCTCTTTCAATCCAACTCCATCATCGTCGAAGTCAAGGAAGAAAGGATCATGAATGGAACCAAAATTTGTAGCTGTCCTTGTCCCTCATTCTCGTTCTTTTTCATTCTGAAGATCGATGCAGTTGCTCCCAAGAAAAAAACAAAGAGATGATGAACAATGGCTTTCATTTCGCTGCTGCTATTAACTTCCTTTCCTTGTCCCAATCATCTCCACTGGTTCCAAGAAGAGATCAAGAGAAGATGAAGAAGAAAACACATTTGCCTCTCCCTCTTCCTAATTGAGCATCTCACTGTGCAACGATGAACAATTCCCTATTTTCTTCCAATTCACCGATGTTGCCCCTGTAGCACCATAACTCTTTTTTTTTTCTTTTTTTGGTTGCCTCTATCTTTCACGTAGCTTTTTTTTTTCTCCCTTTCAATTAGGTTTTCCCCTTTTCTTTTTCAAATGATGTCGTACAAGGTGGATCTAATGAAGATTTTTTTTAATAAAACATGTCACCACATATCATGAGAAAATAAAAAGAAACATACCAAAGACAATGTGGAATATAAAAAGTACCAAAATTTAAAATATTGAATGATTAGAACCAATTTGTTCTTCATTATTTGCTATGTAATTTATAACGTGTCTTATAAAAATATAGTTGAATGCTTCTTTATGTACTTGGAATTTTGAATCTTGAGAATATATGTCTAAGGAAATACCACACATAAATAAGATACTAATGTTGCCTTTGGTGAGTCACATACATATTACGTGCTTCATGATTATACAATGCTCAAAAATATTATTTGTTTAAATATAATATTTGGATTGGCCTTGAAAATAATTAGAAATCTAGAAATTTGAATCGAACGTAAAAAATATTGCATTTTGATTATTCCAAATTGATTGGAGCCAATACAAATCAAATAAAAAATATTTAGATGCTATGTGCATTACATATATGTGATTTCATATATAAAAAGATAGATACTATACATTGATTCATATTAAACCTCTATCTTGGTGAATGGTCATTCATGCATTTGTCTTGTTAATATCATTATATGTCTTGAAAATGCTCATATATCTTGTAAACGCTTTTATGAAAAAAAGTATTATTGTCTATTCACTGATAAAATTTAATTTATTTTGACTCAAGGGGTGCAATAAAATTTTAAAATCTTTTGGAGTTGACTGAAACAAAATTGTTTCCATGGGGTCTAATGATAATTTCCCATTAAAAAGATATAAAAATAATAGAGAGAATATTGGTAGAACTCACAGTACAAAAAGTAATGGAAGTTATGTAACATCCCAAATTCTGCGGAAAATTCTTCAAGTTATAACGAGATTAAAATCTTATTATTTTATGTGCATTTTTGGGGTGAAATTATGAAGAATAAATTTCTAGGAATTTCTATCTGAAATTTTATCAATAAAAGCTTAAATTTAGAGAAATTCTAGATAAAATAGTAAACGATGGAATTAATACATAAGAATTTATAGGGAATACTTTTGGATTATTTGAAGACTAATGACAGTCTTATTGGAATTTTTAGAGATAGTCAAGATACTGACTTTACTGAAAATTTATCTGACTTGTCACATTATTTTATGGAATTAAAGTTAAATGAGATGACTAAAATGATGTTAGAAATATGGGGAACAAAGTTTGAGGCTACAACATATTATTCTCCTACATGTACACTACAAATATATTGTACATTAGATAATTCATTTTAATTCCCTATGTCTCTACGTATAAATAAGGAAAAGAAGAGAGTCCCATTTGTTTGACTTTTGACCAACCAATGACATTATTTTTCAGATAAAGATGGAGAGAGAGAGGATATGGGTATTCATTTCTTTTATTCCTTTGGCTCAAAAGAAAACGAAGGAAACGAAAGAAAGGTGAGACAGCCACTTTACCACCTTTTAAGCATTGTTTCACGGAGATCAACCTTTCGGTTGAGAGAAGAAGAGCCGAGGTCAGAGAACTTGAGTCCATATTCTTTCGGTCCTAAGGTATAGCACCGAGAGGGAGAGTAAGAGAGTTCAGTTTCGATTGTTTTTCCTTCAGCAAAATCAGAGAAGGATCTAAACCACAAGCTACAAGAATCAGAGTGCAACAATGAAAGAGAATCAGAAATCAGAGTTCAGCTTTGGCAAAAGAGGAGACCGAGAATCAAAATCAGATTGAGAATCAGAGCTCACGAGTCAGAGGTGAGTTCGAATGATTCTAATTTGTTTTGAAAGTGTATGGTTCTGAAATTCTGTTGAGAAGTTTGTTGCTGAAATCCGAAAGTATGTTGGATGTTTCTGTTTTGACCGAGAATGGATTCTGGAAATTCTGAGAATGATTATGCTTGATTTGAATGTTTCTAGAATTCTGAAATTGGAAATACATATATGTTCATGCGCAAGTTTGAGAAGAATATGGATGTAGGTCTGTTTTTGTTTGAATGATTCTGAAATGCTAAAACTGATTGCTAAAAATGAATATGTGTATGCATGAGCAAAATCCTGATTCTGGAAATCTGAAAAAAGTGTTATGTTTTGGCTTAAGTTTTCATAGACCAAATGGAACCCAATGATGATGAAATTTTGCAAACTTACAGTAGACACAATAAGCTTTCCAATGAGTCATAGAACATGAATTTTGGATGTCTACATTGTGAGTTGCAAATTTTTGAAGTCAGTGCAAGTTTCTGGAAATTCTGATGTAAGTCAGTGACAGTGTCCTGTTTTCATGCGAACATTTTATGGGACAAATGATGTCCAATTTTCCTGAAACTTTACAGTGTTATAGAGGACTTAACAAGCTTTCATTTGAGTCCAATTTCATGCATTTTGGTTCTGTATTCCATGAGATATGAATTTTGCAAGTT
>JBAGKO010180554.1:0-16415 GCA_037177275.1 Acacia concinna | reverse complement strand
GCCAGTAGACCTGATATTCAATTTAGTGTTGGAATGTGTGCAAGGTATCAGGCTGCTCCAAAGATATCTCATGCAGAGACAGTAAAAAGGATTTTCAGATATCTTAATGATACAAGTGAACTAGGTCTATGGTATCCAAGAGGCAGAAATGAATCCTTGATTGCATACTCTGATTCTGATCATGCTGGTTATAAAACGGATAGGAAAAGCACAAGTGGTCAATGCCAGTTCATGGGAGGTGCACTAGTTTCATGGTTCAGTAAGAAACAGAACACAGTATCATTATCTTCAACTGAAGCTGAATATATTGCTGTTGGAAGTTGCTGTGCACAAATATTATGGTTAAAGCGTCAACTTGAAGATCTTGGTTTAAATTTCAGAGAAATTCCTATCTACTGTGATAATACAAGCACAATAAGTCTGACCAAGAATCCAGTACATCATTCTCGAACAAAGCACATTGATATCAGACATCATTTTATCAGAGATCATGTTCAGAAGAAAGATATCAAAGTATTATTCATCCCAACTCATCAACAAATTGCAGATATTTTTACCAAACCTTTGGCAGCAGAACAACTCATGAGTATAAGAAGAGATTTGGGAATGGTAAACCCAAATGAGTTGTTAAGTTTTCTAACTCACTCTATATTTACCTTGATTAAAGATTCTGACTTAAGTTTCGGAGTGTATTAACAAGTTTATGCAGGAATAGGCTTATTTGAAATAAGAAAATATACTCCAAGTATTCTGAGATATGAATGTCTTCAGGTATGTCTTTTAATTATAGATTTACTAGAGTAAATAGAAAATATACTCGAGTATCAACTATACTCCAGTACAATTTTCTATGTACTCCAGTACAATTTAACGAGAAAAAAATTTTTGTATTCAAATTTTTTATTAGTACTTGAGTATTGGATTTTGTATGGGAGTATTCATATTACTCTAGTACGAGTTATATTTACTCCAATACTATTCTTCATAAATTCAGCAATTTTGTACTAAATTTACTCAAGTACAAGCCAAGATTATACTCGAGTACAGTGATTACTCGAGTAATACACAATATACTTGAGTAAAATTGTGGTGTCGATCGGTGTAAGATCTCAAACTGAATCATCTTTGACTCTGAACCCTAACCTTTACCCGAGTAAGGTTTCCTCAAATCCACTCTCATAACCATTTCACCTTTCTCCTATACTGTTCTGAAAAAGTGCCGCGGATCAAAAGTTTCAATCTTCAACCTCTCATTCTCAAATTCCTACCCAGGTATTTATAAATATATGAACTACACTCACTGCATTCAACGATTTCATCAGAAAAATCAGTATCGAATGGCGAGAACAAAAACCCCTATTTTACATATGATGCCTTCATCTGATTCTTCATCTCAGAACCGAAATCAAACCCCTCAATCATTCGCTCCTGATCAATCTCAGACATCAACCCATCATCAATCATCTACTTAAACATTGTCTCCTTCTCCTCCTCCTCCATCACCAAAAGGAATCAGAAAATCATCAAGAATACCAAAACCATCTGTAAAAGTTCAGTCATCTACAAAGAAGTTTATTCCTAAAGTGCGAAAGGACAATGTACCACCTCTTGATGATTTATTTCCACCAGCGAAGGGAATTCATATTAAAGAGCCAAATGTTTCTCACTCAAAGAAAACAGGGGAACCGTCTGGAAAAGGCAAGAAGCGAGCTGTCATCTCTACTCCACCGAGTTATGATTCAAGTGAAGAAAGGAGAACTCAAAATTTTGTTGCTAATCAACTTGGACTCAAAGGTGCTACATCATCTAAAGGTCCATCATCATCTGTTCCACAAGCAACAATTCCAGAATCTACAAATGCATCCTTACAGTTCTCAGAAACCTTCAGCTTCAACACTGCTTCATTGATTTTTGAGAAACAAGATAAGTACATTAAGTATTTCAAAGACAAAGATTTATGTCCTGTTATCTATGTTGATTTTAAGTATATTAAGGACAACATTAATGTTGATTTGGAACCATTGTTGCATCAATACTCTTCATGGTTGGGAATTAGAACTACTTTTAGTACTTCTGTTATTAAATGTTTCTATTGCAACCTCAAAGTTCCTGATGAAGATCTTCTTTGCTAAATTTATTTTTGGGAGTTGATTTTCTTCCTACTGTTTCTCCTAAAGAATACAAGACTGAAGAAATTTTGGAGAAAATGAAATCAAAAGGTAGCAGAACTGGACTCAAGTTTAGTCCTTCTATGAATGATTTCAATAGATTGATCTAGTATATCTACTCAAGAGCTCTTGTGAACAAAGCCAAGAATTTCACTGAGATCAGTAGAAGGGATTTTCAGATGATGACTTCAATTCTGTCTCAAGAGAAAAGGAATGTTGGAGATCTTCTGTTTTAGCAAATTGATCAATATCAATTGACCTCTACAGATACTACTCTAATTCCTTTTGCTAATGTGATTGCATATATAGTTCTTCTTCATATTTGGCCTCTGGAACCCATGGAAAAAGTCATCAAGAGTGATTTCTTCAACAAACATCACATTTAATGAATGGGTCTTACTTATGTTATTGATGATAATGAAGCTACACCAATGAAAAATGCAGAAAAGAAAACATTCTAAACCTGCAGAAGTTGAATCTCATGGTGTTGGAGTATCTTCTGGTCCTTCCTTCTTCGGTGCTTCTATGCAAGCTCAAATTGCAGCAGCTCTAGAAAAGAATCACATTGATTTAACTGCTGGAATTAAAGAGGTCAAGGATTCTGTTTCTACTATAGTATCCACATATGAGAGTAAGATCAAGCAAATGTGCGATATGATCAATTTTAACTTCTCCACTCTCTTCAACGCTTCGGCCATTACAATGCCAAGATTGCAGAATTATCAACAAAAATTGAAGCCTCTGAATAGACTCTTGCTGAACTTGCTTCTTTAATAAAGAAAAATGATTCTCTAATTGATCAGTCTTCAGTTGACCCTTCTGTTGCTGGACCATCATCCCCTTCTCATATAATTCAGACTATAGTACATGATATTGTAGCATCGGTTCCTCCATCTTCTTCTTATGTACCAATTCCTAAGCCAACCAAAGACCCAGTCATAATCCTTCCACCTCCATCCTCCTCTAATTTACCTGATCCAACCATTTCTGAGTGATGACAAAAAGGGAGAGAAGAACACATGATGCTTTTTGATTTGATGATCTTCATGACTGACAGAAATGTTTATTTATCTGATTAAGTATTGTTTTGTATGTCTAGACATGATTTACTAATCATCTTAAGTTATGTTATAATCTAACTATTTGAGTTTATGTGTTGCCTGGATTATATCATAAATTATCTATTTGCATATATGATTTTGTACTCCATGATTATAAGCACATAAGTTTTGTCATCATCAAAAAGGGTGAGAATGTTGAGACCCTACTTTCAATAATAACAAAACATATGTTGCATATCTAACTTGGTCTTATGCAAGATTTTATATTGTATTCGAGTGTACTCCAGTACACTGAGTGGTACTCGAGTACAAAAGCAATTAGAAGAAAAATATATGAAAGTATCAAGTTCATATAACCGAGTATCTCTGTACCCCAGTACAAAGAAGTGATACTCGAGTATAGTGACAGCAGAAAGGAGAAAAGGGTATGCGAGTAACAAGATTCATGTATCAAAGTACATGTGTACTATGATAAGAACATATAGTACTCGAGTATACATAGAGAAGTTTCTAGTATAAATGTACTAGAGTAAGCAAAATACTCCAATACAAGTATCTAGTACTCTAGTAATCTTATGTTGAAACTAATAGAAATCGTACTAGAGTACAAGGTATTCCGTACTAGAGTATGATGATACCCCAGTACAATTTCTGTGTACTAGAGTACATCTGATATATTATGCATAAACTTTCTAATAATGTTTAGTCGTGTAAGTCAAAAGTAGTACCTGAGTATTGGCGTACTCCATTATGAATTCTGCGTACTAGAGTATAACTAGTATATACTACAGAAAGTTTTCTGATAAACTTTACTCGAGTATGAGGATTATGTACTCGAGTACGAACGTACTCGAATACGTACCCGAGTAATCCTTAGAGTAAAAGGCAATTTCCTTTACATTTGTACTCGAGTATAACAAAAGTGTACTCGAGTAATACAGTGAATGTTACGCATTTGAAATCTGAAAATTAGGGATTTTGAATTTCTTGCCGTTGTAGATTGATTATATATGTTTATATGTTCTAACAATTGTTTCCATGTTTAGTTTGAATATTTCCACAGATTACAAGATTCAAAATTAAGGAAATAAAAAACTCATATTCTCAGCAACGGTAAAAGACAAAGACCAGATTTGGTGCAACGGGCAAATCAGATTTCCAAAAGAAGAAACTTTGAGATTAACGGTCATATTTTCATTGGCTATATAAAGGACCAACATATAGGCTTCAAAGCATACCAATTAATACTGAGCAAATCATCTTCTATGCAAAAGCTTTGAATAGCATTCTTTTATACACTTTAGTGTGCATATATCTACTCTATAAGAGAGTGATTTCTAAGATTGTTTATTCTGAGAAAAGTGACTCAAGATTGTGGGATCTTGAGTAAGGGGAATTGATTGCAAGTTGTAAGGGGGGTGTGAATTCTTTGCAACTGTCAGTCAAGGTTGTACTGGGGTGCCAAGAACCCTTAAATTTGAATCATAGTGAAACACCCAGAGAGCTTCTGGGGACTGGACGTAGGTCAAGTGGTTGGATCGAACCAGTATAACCTCCTGGTGTCATTGGTGATATTTTCCTTAATATTTAATTATTGCTTTAAATTTATAAATTTTCATATTTTCATACTCACCCAATTAACCCCTCCCCTCTTGGGTAATAAAGTCTGCACTAACAACTGTATCCTTTGTTCCTCATCATTGATAAATATAACTAGTCTCAAAGGTGCTCCCAGATCCAGTTCGATGCATAATCGAGCAAAGCGCCCTTTCTTCCTACGTAAAGTAGTCATGTCAATCTTCAACACCCTACCCAACTCTCCCAACACATATAATATACCCTTGTCATCGTAGTCTAACGACATATTTGTTAGTCTTATCCATGCTACTATCTTCATAACCCTTTCTAACTCTGGTTTAAAATCCATTCGCCATGGCTGAACTTCTAAATAGTGATAAAAAAATTAGCTAGGGACCACTTGTAAGTGCAAGCTCATAATCACGTCCATGAGTAAACTGGACCATGAAAAACCCATATCTAATATCAATAGTATCCACCTCACCATCCCTTGCCCATAATTGCTGCACCTTCCTATCTAAATACTCTGGATCAATCATATGACCCATAACTTCACAATCAACGCATTTTGCCACCTCATTGCAAGCTGAGCCTTCTCTACAGGTGGAATAATAATATTAGGACTGTTGGCTGTCATGGTCACTTTCACTCTATCCTGCAATTTACTATTATTCCACCAGTCCTCTTCCTCTTCCATGCCCTCTGTCTCCTTAGTGACAACCTCCTTAAAAGATTTTCGCTAGACCGTTTGTTCCATAGATCTCTTTGTCCCCTCCTTCTTTCCTTCCTTCAATGGGGTATCCTCATCACTCATTTATGTTAGATACATGATTAGTTTTGATGATGTCAAATATGGTTGCCAGTTATTAAAGATAAAAACGTTTGCATAATGCATCTATCTCATACATTGACAATTACTTTGACTATTACATTGAATAACTACCACATTTAATGTGTAACATATTGTAGATTAGTCAAGAAAGAAGAAATGAAAGAAGACAAAGAAGAAAGAGTATTCAAAAAGAGAAAAAAGTATCAAGGTGGAGCATGGAGATTGATCAAAATGAAGAACAAGATATTGAATAATGAAGTCATGTAATATGGGAGAATAAGTCAAGTAAATAAGCTATCAAGATGGATTATGAGGGAGGATTAAGAGGAAGATGAAAATATTTGTCAAAGAAAAGTAAGGAAGAATATGTCGAAGGAGAGGAGATTAAGGAAAGGAAAACATGTAAGATTTAATTGGAGATCAAGATTCAAGTTCATAGATGTGATATTGAGGTCCCTATGCTCAAATGGAGGTTAGAATGGGTCAAATTAAAGCCAAGAATGATTCATATAGAAGCTACACCATCTTCACTTGATAAATCACTTGAGTGATACATCCAGTGATGAATTTGGATCACTTGAGTGTGACCACTTTGTTATACTTTGTTTTCGTCTAGCAAAATAATGACGATCAATGATGTAAAATAGAAAAGGATATATTTGGCAGTTGTTCAAATAAAATCGTCATATATACATATATATAACGGTTCTTTTAAAAAAAGCGCCACATATATGTGATTCATACGTGACATTTCTTATTGGAAAGCTGCTATATGTAGTGAAAAATATATGATGGTATTTAAACCTCCATATATATATATGACATTAAAAATATATGACAGTTATAAACCACGTGCAAAAACAACCGTCAAATATAGAGAATTATAGAGTATTGTTGATGTGACTTTAGATATTATATAAATAGGTAAGTTGGGTGTGTAGGTCCCATATACATTCAAATAATATTTTTACTTTGCTTGCAAAATAGTGTGATGGATAATTTTCTACTGCATTTTCTTTTAATCAAACAAAAATTTTCCTATCAACCCATTTTATTTTTTTGTGCAAACCAAACATCTATTTGATAAAATGTTTTCCATTCTTTTCCTTTCCATTCCATTCTTTTCCAACCCTTTCTTTAAACCAAACGGTCCCTTAATATTTCTTATATGGGTTGCAAAGTAATACTTGTAAAAGTTAAGTACAAACAATAACTTATTTTTAAGAAATAAAAAACCAAAATAATTTTCATATATATGTTATTTGTTTTTTTACTAGGAAAATTGCATAGAGGTACTGAGTAAAAGAATATATATCAAAAAGGCCTTGAGATAGAAAAAAATTACTGTTAAGTCTCAGTTAACAACCCTACTTGTTGCCATAGGGTTGTGATTAATAACCCCTGGGCACTATTAACAACTCTACAGGATTTGATAGTATGTTTTTTAATCTCGAGGCTTTTTTAACGTAAATTCCCTTACTTAGGACTTCAACACAATTTTTGGTTTTCAACTGTAATTTTTCAAAACAACTATTCAAACATTGTCTTTTGATTTTTAAGATATTTTTATAAAGCTGTTTTGAGAAAAAATAGGAAATAAAAACAGAGTCATAACTTATTTCACTCCCTTTAAGTATTTATGCTTACCCTATGAATCGCTTTGCCTTCTTCACCTAAGTCTTTCATGGTGAGAGACGCCAAAGTGATGCTGCAAAACTCCATTAAACCGGATGTTAAAAGGACGTTTGTTTGAGTTAACGTAGGTTGCATTTTTGCCCTATTTTAATAATTTTATAAGTCTTTTTGCACTCAAATAAAGTTTAAGGTGTTAGCTGTACATGTAGAAAAATAAAGGAAAAATTATGTTGAGGTTTTGAGTAAGAGAATATACGTCAAAGAGGCCCCGAAATAGAAATAAATTACTATCAGGTCTCAAAGTTGTTAATGGCGCCCTAAAGGTTGTTAACCATTAACAATTTCGAAGATGTTAATGAGGATTTAACATTAATATTTTTTTTTATTTTAGGGACATGACAGCAATATTTTCTTATCTTAGGACATCTTTGACGTATATTTTCTTATTTAGGATTTTAATGTAATTTTTCCAAAAATTAAAATGCTCATTTGAACTAATATACTTTTTCTTAAAAAAATAAAATATGAAATATTTTATATGAGTCATCAACTCATTAGAATTAAAGTATGATGACCTATTTTATTAGATTCAGCATTTCCCAAATCCAAAACCAAGCCAATACAATGATAGTTTCAGCCCATAATCAATCACAGAAGTTGTCTTAATAAGCCAGTAGAATTTGAGTTTGGAAAGTTACATTTAAGTTTGTTCACTTTCTCTCTCTAGGTGAAATCTAGTATGGTTTTAAATAGGAAAATTTACAATGAGGTCCTAAATAAGGGACTTTATGTCAAATAAGTTCCGTGAAATCGCGTATTTACAGTCAAGTCTCAGGTTTCAGGAATTTATTACTGCCAAGTCTCAGTTAACAACCCCATAGTTGTTAATTGCGTTGTTGGGGTTGTTAATTACAACCTCCTGAGGTTGTCATTAACAAACCTAGCAGCGCAATTAACAACCCTGGGACCTGATTGTAAATACGCGATTTCACAGGAACTATTTGACGTAAAGTCTCTTATTTGAGACCTCATTATAAATTTCCCTTTTAAATAAGGTAGCTAGAGAAGGAGGTGATGGTTTTAAAAATATTATGGTGGTCAACTCATACTTTGCTCCTATTGGTCCCTTTTTTCCTTCTTTTCTTTTTCTAATTTTTATTTGATCCTCAAAAAGCATTCCAGCTGGCCCTCTTCTTCCCATAATTATATCAGAAATTAGGGAATTGAATTACTCTTAATTATTTTGCAATTTACCAATTTACCCTTACATTTATGAAATTTTAGATTTCTGAATAGAATTTTCATCCAACTTTGAAAATTCATACTTAAATGTACAGACCTTCAATTGAAGTGATTCCAAGGCTCAAATGTCCTTTATTGAATTTAGTTTTAGGAAAAAGTAATTTCTTTGCTCAATTGAAATCATAAAAGTCCTAGTGAATTCATTTTTGAACACTACTCCATAAACCAATGAATTCCATTGGACAAACTTTAAAAAATTCATATCTCCTAACATATACATCCAAATCTCACAAATGATATATCATATTAAGGCTTGACATGCCTACTTTTAGATTGAAAAGTTTCATAATTTTTAGATATCATTTATTCATCCAAACTATTACTAGAACTTAGATGCCTCCACACCATTCTTTCTGGAACTTTCCCAAAATTCAATATTCATTGAATTAATTGGTACTAAATTTCTATATAGCCTAAATAATAACGCCCTCTTTATCTTTGTTTATAAGATCCAAATTTCTATTTTTTAAAATCTATCTGAAAAATATGTTAAAATTAGTTAAAATAATTAATAGTGATGAAATATATTTGTTTATTCAAATATGTCCTTATTTATGAGGAGTAAGTGATAGAGAGAAATAGTGAGAAAAAACTAAATAGAATATATAAATGTATTTAATGTTTAGACAAGAGACAGCCCCAAACTGTATTGTATAAAATAGGCTGGACTAAGTCAAACATTTGGATCGCATAAAAAGTGATGGAGTTAGTATATGTTTGAAGTTCAAATAATATTAATCCAAAATTTTAAAAAACAAAGTTTGATTCAAGACAATAAGGATTACACATATAATCCCCAAAAGAAAACAGGTCCAGGCTGCTTTTAATTTGTTGATAAAGGATAACATTATTTGTAAAATAGTGCAAGAGAGACAAAAGTACTTAATACTCCTCTAGTCTTTAATACGAGGCTTCTTTATCTAATTTTAGTAGATTAATGAAACTAAGTAAATTACTATTTTCACGAGTTTTGTAAAATACTTATGTGTAATATTATATTATATTAATTTATAAGTTAGGAAAATTATTTTATAAAATATGATAAATCTTGAAAATAAAATATATTGAGGAATCTCCAAACTATTTCTTTATTAGAGAGTAGAGGGAGTATGATAAATGTCCAACTTTATATTAATAAAAGAAATATAATCCTAAGCCATACATTCAGTGGGTGGTATCAGTCCCGTAGCCGGCAATGAATTCCAAATGAGGATAAGCCCTTAGATACTATAATCTTAAATAACATTAAATATGTTAACACTTCATGTTAAAATATTACATAATGGGGAAAATATAAAAGACAACAGAATTACTCAAATTTTAAATTTGGGTTACTAAATTGAACAAATCTTAAATCAAGTCAGATATCTTAAACTAGAATTTCAAATTTTGATAATTTTACTCTCCTACCCCTCACTTCTCTGTCATTATGTATACCTCTCTCCCCGCCGCTATTGCAAAACTGCTTTGCATCTCCGGAGACTGATGTTGCATTGAATATTCAATTTGTTTTCAATTTTATTAGCATAATTAAATTACATTAAAATTGTCACTTGTAAAAATTTGTTTAATAGTGTACTTGCCCACACAAAATTCACTTACTTTGGCCCTATCTAAAGTGCAGTCTTGTCGTGTTATATGTAGTCTTGTCGAGTAACTTTTCTTTAGTTTCATGCTTTATGCTCAGTATCCACCATTCCCTATCTAATTGGTTCAAGCTTCATATGATGGTTAAGGCGCAATTTCACACTTTTACTTGACCCGGACCCGCCAGTAAACTTCGTTTCACATTTTAAGCCTAATAAATTAATGAATGGCCTTTACATGTATGCATAAAGAAAGCAGTGAGATTAATAATCAAATGCATATGATAAACACAACGTGAATTGATCATATATACAGTGTGTTTGGTATCACGTTAGTAAGCCTTAACATCTGCTTTGTATCAGCCCAATGTCCGATTTTATGAAGAAGTAAAAAGTGGATGCTTGGTTCATCAATATTTAAAACGTCTGGTAATTTCAAAATGTCTGATATCTTATAAGCAAATATTTGGTGTTTAAATGGGACGTTGGGTGCAGTAATTTTTTTTTTTTTAAAATCGTAACAATTTCTGCTATCTGGTCTTAATTATAAGATTCAGTTGGCTTTTATGAAGAATCTTAAGAAAGCTAATTACATTTCTTTAAAGTATTAAAATTTATCATTTTTCTTATGAACTATTTTGTTTGACTTATGAATTAATATATTCCCTCCGGTCCTAATTATAAGGGCCAATTAACTTTTTTTGGAGAATCATAAGAAAACTAATTACATTATTTTAAAGCATTAAAATTTATCATAATATATTTACATGTAATAAGTCTCCCTCCAGTCCTAATTATAAGACCCAGTTAATTTTTTTTTGAGAGATTAAGAAATAAAAAAAAGTGAAATAGGTCTTATAATTAAGACCGGAGGTATTATAAATATTTTACATGTAATAAGAGCCCCTCTAGTCCTAATTATAAGACTCAGATGGTTTTTTTTGGAGAGATTAAGAAAGCAAAACAAGTCAACTAGGTTTTATAATTAAGATCGGAGGTATTATAAATATCACAATATATTTACATGTAATAAGACTCCCTCCAATATTGATTATAAGACCCATTTAGTTTTTTTTTTGGAGAGATTAAGGAAGTAAAAAAAGTTAACTAGGTCTTATAATTAGAATCAGAGATAGTAATTATAAAACCCAAATGAATTATATTTGTGATGAAATTAGAGACTGAATTATACAGTCCATATGATCCGATTAGTAATGTAATGTTATTTCATAAGAAATTTTGCATTTCTTTACTTTCTAATTATATGCCTTTTTAATCATTTAATCTTATTATTAATTATATATGTTTAGCTTTTTTTGCTTTCGCAAGGTATCCCCAGCCCGGTAGGCCAATGACACACACACAATATTCACTAATATTCATGTACATTTAAGTCATTTACTACAATAAGTTACTTTTTAACATATCAACTAAATACATTTTATTTTTACACAAGTCACTTATGTTATTGTCAATTCTAATATTAACAATCTGACTTATATTTAATCTAACTAATTTATAAGTTCGATTAAAAGTAAGTCACTTATCTTACCGTTATTCCAAACACACCCATAAAGTCTCCCATATTAAAGACAAAGGTTCTGACAAAGATGCAGTAGGAAAAGCAAGAACATCACCTAACAACAACACTACACAAAGTCTGACTCTGTAGATCTGATATTCTCCTGTGGACTAGTAGTGGTTTGGGCTTCGAACCCAATAATATCACCAGGCCCCTTCATAACAGACTTGAGGCATACATAGAGAAACAGAGAGTTGATAAATATGAAGTGAAACTCTGAGGGTATGGAAAAGTCAGATGGCTTTAGACTCTGAGGAAGCAAGTGTGGAATTAATGTAATGAGGATAGGGAATATTGAGAGGAAATCCCACTGAAACCCTTTGATGAGCAAGGAGGTAGAGACAAGGCCCAATAATGTGACGTGATATTTTAAATCTGAGAAGTGCCACGTGGAGGATGATTTCTCTCTAATCAGATAAAGCAACAGCGTAAGCACAGATGTAACAAGCCCATCTAAAGGAAAACTAAAAAGAAAAACAAAAGACACATAAATTCATATTTTATATAATAAAATTAAAAATTACTTTTATTTAAAATTCCATTAAATTAAAATAAAACCATTGGGCTCAGTTCAAAATTTCTAGGGCTCTGTGTAATAGAAGAGAGACAAATGAATGAATTGTATTTTAATTTCCTGATGTTATTCAATTCAATGGCCATGGCAAAGGCAATGATCATCTTTTTTCAGATGTTAACATGAAAGAGGCAAGTCTGAAGGACTGAAGAGTGAGGAATGAGAAAGAGTTTTTCCTCTTTTTGCTAAGCCTATTGTCTCTCTCTTTCTATGATTCCGTCTTCTGCTTCATAGAATATTATTGACCCTTTGTTCTATTCGAAGGGACAAGCCAGAAGGAGCTGAAATTAAGCAAACCAAAAAGAAATAAGAGTGGCACTCATGTAATTATCCTACTACACCATCCCTACTTTTGTATATTCATACTTTTTCTTTTCTTGGCCAGCTATCCAGATCATCATTATTCCCATAATATCCTTATAAAAATTAACACAATGTCAACACTCTCACTAGCTAGTCCCTCGGGTTTTTTACCGTCTCCCAGAAAATACATATACAATGAACCAAGCACCAATCCCGCCCACTTTTTCTCGGTTTTCTTTGGACAAAATGGCACAGTTTTCTCCTAGGGTATCATCCCTTACAGCTCAGATGAATAATGAAAGAAGGCTGGGTCGAAATGAACGAAAAAGTGAAGAAATAATCACACGATTTTAACGGAAAACAACTACCAAATTTAAAAAGAAATGCATCTTGGACTCTCGCTGTTTGTTTTGATAGTGTGTGAGTGAGTGTGTTTCCTTATATATGTTTCAAATATCACAACTGGAACCAGAAACTAGAGAGAGAAAGCTAATTATAAGGACGTTGATTTTTTTGGAGAATCATAAGAAAATCCTATGAAAGGTAATTACATTACTTTAAGACTTTAAAATTTGTCAGTTTTTTTCAAATTATGTTGTTTGACTTATGAACTAATACATAATATAATAAAACACAATATATGATACGATTAAGTAATGCAATTAATTTTTTTAAGATTTTCCTAAGATTCTCCAAAAAAATCAACATGCCCTTATAATTAGGACATGAGGGAGTATGACTTTACCCAACTTTTTTCACTATGTGCACATAACACAATACAATTAATTTTAAATTACTTCAGCTGCAATCAATTTTCAGTTTGTCTCTTTAACTATCCACGGGGGAACATTTAAGTTAGGGAAGATATTTTGGTAAAAAATATGGCAATATTGGTATAAAAAAACAAATTAGCTGCCCTTATATAATAGAATTGTCAGAAATATAATTTTAAAAATAGATACGAGGTTCAACGTAAGAAAAGGAAAACAACAAATAGACAAAAGGTTTGCAAAATCTAATCTATATTTTTACAGATTTTCTATTACTGATGATCTAGTAATGCTTTTTAATTATGAACTTTTTTTAAAAATCATTTTATGAAAATTGGACATAGACTTTTTTTGCATGTTGCATAATTGATCGCGTAAATAAAAACTTGTTGAAAAACTTACTTATTAATTTTTTATATTAAATATATTGTTATATTAACTAGATAAATGTGATGTGTGATGAATGTAATTTAGATGGTGAAAGGATTTTTACTTTCGATATTGAAGTAACAGCTAAGTTGAAATTGTAATTTTCTTATTTTTGTCAATTTTGCATCTCTTGTATGAGAATGCTGTTGCATTGGGTTACCTAAGTTCCCTCAACATTTTCTGCACCCTTGAACCTATCAACATTGTCACTAATATGAAAAAATTACTCAATAGTCCTCCTTTTGTCAATATTTATTACTTTCCCACCTTGTGGGTTATTATATTACACCAGCTTTAGTTGTGTAAGCCCGTTCCTTTCTCTCTATTTGTGTATGTCATCATTGGTAATCTTCTCTACATCGTTCCAATTTCGTGATTGTTGATATAAGCTTGTTCCTTTTAATATTACACCAACTCCTTTTATATATTGTTGACATATAAGGGTATTTTGGCTCAGTTTAAAATTTATAGGTCATTGTGTAAAATAGCTCAAACTGACTCACATTGAAAAGGAACAAACGATTTCTATTTTCGTGATTGTATTCAATGGCTGAGGCAACGCAACAGGACAGCTGCATGAAAGATTCGTCTCTCTCTTTCTATCTTCACCTTAATAAAATAAAATAAAATAAAATAAAAATTTGGGGGATAAAATCACAACAATAGAAGGAAAGGAGAAAAACAAAAGCAAGAATAAAAGTAAAAATAAGATAAAATATAGTTGACTAAGAATTAAAAAAAAAAAAATTCTCCCCTAATCTATTTGTGTCTTGATTTATTATTTACTTTGATGTGGGGGCCATATTACTACTTGTTACATTAATTCAATAATCTCTCTCTATATATGTTGTGTGTTTCCAACTACAACACCCTTTTGACATAATATAGATTGGGGATCAGTTTGAGTGCTCAACACTTTATCAGGACTTAGTAGAAAGAGTTAATTAGATCTAGGACTTACAAATATGATATGACATAAACAATTATTTTAATGATATAAAATAAAAATAAAGTTAATATCCTAACTATTATTATTTTTCAAAAAAATATTTTTATTTAAAAATTAATCATTTTTTTTTAAAAAAAGCAAACTTAAATATGGACCATCCAATATTGAACACACCCATTTGGTTTTCAATTCCCCAATAACTAGGACCATTTAACTTTAAGACTAGATTCAATGGCCATCACTGATATGAGCATCAACTCATCACTACTACAACCTATTTATATATAATTTAGATGGTTCAGATTTTTTTTTTCAAAAAACATTTTTATTTCTACCAAATATAAAATAAAAATAATATATTAAATTTTAGTTTTTGAGAAAAATATTTAAAAATAATTATTTAAATCCCTATCCCTAGTGAGTGAGGGAGGGACTTAGGTATTATTTGGACTGTATCACCTTTGATTGACATGCTTTCAGTATTTATTTGAAAAAAAAAAAATCCCTATCCCTCCTTTTATTGAATAGTGTCATATAGAAGAGGGAGACTCTGCAAGCATCATTAAATAAATTCTATTTTCGTTATTTTTATTAAATTACAGAGGAAATCAAAATCAGATGTTAACATCAAAGAGGAAACAAATTCTATCTTTTGCTTAATAAAATGATATCTTTTTCAAAAACAAATATTTTGCAGATGACTTTAAAACATTAGACAGTGTTTTTTATTCATATGAACTTTCCATACGCTAATTATTTTCGTCGCTACTTATGTTGTTCCCTCATATACCTTTTATTCCTCATATATTATGAATCAGATTATATTCATTATTTGGGGCAAAACAAACACCAAGGTAGCTTCAATTTCAAAAATGTCCCATCCACACCTATTGTAGGATTTCGAGCGTACTTAGAATTCAGTCGAATTGTTAAGTACCCACAAGAGATCGGAGCACCAGTATAGACTCATACCACATTATACGGAGAAGCAGTGAAAGAGAAGAAGAGAACCAGAGAGAGCGAGAGTTTCTATCATAAAAGATAAAGTGACCACACCCCTTACAATATGGTTTTCATCCCATATATTACGTATGGGTAGTTGTTATAATTTGAATTTGAATGTTAAATAATATATTAAAATTATTCTCTTTGACCCATATATTTTGTACATTTATATAATAGTCTCTAATCCACTAAGGGTGGACTAGGCATATTCCAACATCTCCCAATCACACTTGGTGGATTAGATGTTATGGGTCAATTCTCTTTCTCTTCCCTCCTTCTTTCATACTAGGTGCTCTACCGTAACCGTGTAGGCATGACGCCTCCATTTGAGTGTCGTGTACTAGGAATCCCTTTTACAGAGATTAGCACAAAAAACAACCCTATAGTGCAGCTCAATCATATAAATATAGTGCCTTAGATATCCTATATTTAACCCATATACACTTTCTTTGTAGCTAATCTAATCCCTCTTGAGTCAAGATAAAACTCAAATTGCCTTTCTCATATGCATGGTGTCTACTCTTATGAAATTCTTAAAGTAACATCATAAGGGACCGGTCTCAAACACAAGCATAAATGTGTATATTCTAGGTAATCTTTCTTTCGCCCAAATAGCATTTCAATATGAATCAACCGCTTTC
>JBAGKO010180530.1:0-16418 GCA_037177275.1 Acacia concinna | reverse complement strand
TAAACTAGGAATTCAAAAGAGGGAGGGAACCAGAACTTACTTGGATCGAAGACCGAGCCAAAACCGCTCGAAATTACTTTGGAAGAGGCTTACTTTGAGAGGGATAGGATTTATTCAAGAGAGAGGTGAACACGGTTTGGAGAGTGAGAGGGGTCTATTTATAGTTGAAGGGGAGGGGTCAAAGTGCAATTTTTATTGGATCTTTAGGTGTAATTTTCCTAAAAACTTTTTACTTTTTTAGACGGGTGTCTTCTTCTACACAATTCTTCATTTTCACATGCAAAAATCTGCCTCCTCCCCCAAATAAGGTTGGCCACGTCCAGGTGGGCCCAAGGGCCATTCTGTCTTAATTTCATCTAATAATTTCCTTTGAATTGACTCGAAAATCAAAAAATTGAAGAAAATTCTGTGGTTGTCCAAAAATACTGAAATATTCACCACATTTCTCTTAAAATACTTGGAGGCTACAATTATAATTTCATAATTTTTGGACATCTAAAATTTCTAGAATAAATTTTTCTGTAAAACCCTTTTTATTAGCAATTTACCGATTTCAAGGGCTTTTGCTTACATAACCGTTTTTCTTTTTGGATTTTTACTGCATAAAAAATCCTCTAAAATAATGTACTAATTTTCCCAATTCCAATTCCAAAACACTGGGTCCCTATATTCCCTATATATATGATAATATCAATTTTTGGCCAAAAATACAGTCTAGCAAAAAATTATGAAAATATTTAAAAATTCATAATAAATTTCTTGGACCTCGAAACATCATTCAAATCACGTCATGCTATTCTGGACGCCCTCTACTATTTTTGGGGAATTTATGGGAATTGTTGGGGCTCTTAGACATGTCAGCATTTTGACCTAAAACTTTACAAAAAAAATTTCCTCTTTGCAAAGAGGTCCTTCCCCAGATTTCACTTCAATTGTTGTGAGATCGCTCAATCCTCTACAGACTAAAGCCCTTGGCTCATCCTAAATACCTCATCTAGACTTTGAAAAATATTAGGATGTTACATTCCTCCCCCTTAAAATAAATTTCGTCCTCGAAATTTAAAACATAACTCATGAGAATAGCTCTGGGTAGTTTTTCTTCATTTTATCTTCCGTTTCCCATGTCGCTTCTTCCTTTGAAGCATTCCTCTTGATCGCCTTGACTAGTGGGACCGTCTTATTCCTCAATTTCTTTAGTTTCCAATCCACGATCTATACTGGTCTCATCTCAAAAGACAAGTCTTCTTGTATCTTTACATCATCATCCGGATGATATGAGAGGGACTTGGTTGTTATTTCCTTAGCTGGTAAACATGGAAGACATTGTGTAACTAACTCAGATTTGGGGGTAGGGTTGGTCTGTATGCCACTGGACCCACTCTTGAGAGAATCTGGAATGGTCCTACATACTTAGGCGTTAACTTTTTCGCCTTTATAGATCGACTAACTCTTGTGGTTGGAGAGACTTTAAGGAAGACATGATCTCCAACTTCAAATTCTAGTGTCTTTCTCCTCTTGTCAGCATAAATCTTTTACCGACTTTGAACCACCAAGAGTCTTTGTCTGATTTTCCTAATCTGCTCAGAGGTCCAATCCACTATTTTAGACCATACAGACTCCTCTTGCTGAGTTCTGTCCAGCATATTGGATATCTACACTTCCTTTCATACAATGCTTCACACAAAACCATCTGGATATTGGAATGATAACTATTATTATAGGCAAACTTTACCAATGGTAGATGCTCATCCCAGTTCCCTTTGAATTACAGCACACACACTCTGAGCATATCTTCAATTGTTTGTATAGTGCGCTCCATCTAACCATCTGTCTCTAGATGATAAGCTGTGTTGAATCTCAGACTACTGCCTAGACTATCTTGCAGGGCTTTCTAAAATCTAAACATGAATCAGGGATCTCTATCAGACACTATGCTTGTTGATACCCCATGTAGTCTAACAATCTATTTTATATACAACTTTGCCAACTTCTCTAGTAGATATTAGGTTTTAATTGCCAAGATGTGGGATGACTTTGTTAGTCTATTGACTATAACCCATATGGCATCATACCTGCTGCTCGCGGGGTAACCCAACTATGAAGTCTATCGAGATACTCTCCCATTTCCACTCCAGAATATCAATGGGCTATAAGAATCTTGAAGGCTTTTGATGCTCTGCTTTTACCTTATGGCACGTGAGGCATTGGGACACATATCTGGTCACATCTCACTTTAGTCCAAGCCACCATAACATCTTTTTCAAATCTTGGTGCATCTTTGTTATTCCTGGATGTAATGTGTACTTGCTCTTGTGTGCCCCATCCAAGATTCTTTCTCTTAGATTATCAAGCCAAGGAACATACCATCTTCCTTTATACTTGACTATTCCCTCTAGGGAGATCTCGAAGTCCTTCGTCTCATGGTTCACCACCTTTAGTTTGAGATTTTATGTTAGTCAATCCCTTTGCTAGGCGTCATCTATCGCTTGATTGGCTCATCCTTTAGTTTGGATATTCTGACCTTCTCTGCGGATAAATGTAGTTGACAGACAGGACTCAAGTTGCTGTCATTGTCACACCTCACTTTCTAACCCTTTACCATACTCTATTATGGCCTTTAGAACCATTAGTTATGAATTTAAGTTGAGAAAACAACGAATAAAATTTTTATTTCTGTGTATTACCATTCACCGGCCCTTATTTTCAACCAACTTTAGAAAATCATAACTAATTCTAGAAAAATCAAAATGAGGTGGTTCTAAGTTTTTTAGAAAGCTCTTTCATTAACCTTTAAGGAAAAAATATTTCCATTCCATAATTGCATAGAAATCAGCACGTGCAGACCTTCAAAAATACATTGTTCATATGGTCAAAAAGCACTATTCATTTGGTCATTTTTCCAATTTCTTTGATTTTTGGCCCAACTTTGGGAATGATTAACTTTCTTTACAAAACTCTAAATGACATGATCTACCACTCCATTTGTAGCTAAAAATACCCTCTATTAGCATGCAAAAGCTCATGGTTAGATTCAATCATTTGCTTAAACTGTAGCTAACCCAATTTTAAACCAGAAATAACCAAAATCTAAGTGCAAGAAAACCATAATCACAATACTATGCCAATTTCCCTTTCCTCTCAAGGTTCATACAACTTGGATAGCATAATAGCTATACCATAACATATCCCCATGATTACAACACAATATAGTAGCATATAAATCCAGTCTAGAAGTCTAATATCACAGCATACATATATATATACAGTCATCCAATAGCAGTACAAGAGACACAATAAACATGCTCATACTCTTTCTTTCCCTTTGCCTCCTACTAAACATTCACCTACATTTTTGGAGAGGGTAAGGTTTCTTGGGAAACCTCAGTAGCATATTAAACCTACAACCAGTAACAGTATAATGCAATGCCAGTTATATCATATGTTATGCTCTAATACTCATCTAGTGCCCTCTCTCTAGTACATACCATGTATAGGGAGCATGCACGAGACTCAAGCTTAATCACATAGGCAGACATATAAATAGGGAGTCATATATCGCATAACATAACATGCTAGCTCAACCACAACACAGTAATCAAGCACATACATACAGTAGACAAGCAAAGCAATTATAAGTTAAAGTCAGAGATTCTAGCTACCAATTACTTCTGATCGATGTAGATGTCTTTTCCTTTCTTTTGAAACTACTGGATCACTTCTCTAGAATGTCCCTATATATGTCACAATGCACAGACATTAATGTATACAACAATATCTAAATCAAGGACTCTTTCTCTTACAAGTAAGGTCCTAGTTTCACAGTTCAGTTAATCAATCTAAGAGGTTAATCCCACACAATTTTAACCACTGAATCCATCTATGATATTCATTTAAAAAAAAATCATATCTCTACCCCATTAATCCCTCTTAGCCGAACAACCCTTTTATAAGGGTTCTTTTCGCTTTTCTCAATCCAATGCATCTACATGTGTTCTTACAACATATCCTTAAGTAAAACAATATTCTAAACACCATGGAACCATCATATCAATGAAAATCAAGCTCTAGCACACACATAGGAGGTCTGGCCAAAACATGCATATATACCCCATAACATGTCATTGTGATTTAGCATACACACCTTGTTCTAGCCTTTTCCAATGATTTAAGTCATAAAACATTTTCAAATCTCCTTCCCTCATACTAGGTCAAAATTTTTGGGCAATATTCCACCCTTAGAATAGCCCTAAAATAGAGGAGAAGAAAAGAAAATTCAAAGAGGATAGAGGCTATAACTTACCAGGACCAAGACCGGATCGATGTCACTTGAATCTCCTCCGAAAGAGACCGAGTTTTGAATTTTCCAGAGGTTTCCTATGGTTCTCAAAGATTCTCTACTTATAGCCAAAGATAAGGCCATGTTTGGCTTGCCATAAATTAAAAAAATCAACAAAAGCAACTAGCCCTTTTCACACTATGACATGAAACTTTTCTAGAATGTTCTAGAAGATTCCATATCTTCCCTCCAATAAGCAAATCTGGCGCCACCTGTTGTGGGTCCTAGGGAGTTCATCTAGCATACTTTCTTTCAACAGTCTTTCCTGTATCAGCTAAAATATTGGGAAAAATTCAGAAAATTTTATAATAATCCAAAAATTCCCAAATTTTTCCCACGGATATCTAAATATCCTAGTAGGCTACCATTACAATCTTAGAATTTTTGGACATCTAGAACTCCCAGAATAAATTCCTCTTTAAAAATTCATTTTATTAATGATTAACCAATTTCAGCAATTTTTGCTGATATCTTTGAACCTCCTTCTGGGCTTGAGATAATTTTAACACATTATACTAATTTCAACTAACCCCCATCTAGAACATTGAGGTCTCCATATATCTGGAATAATTAATTTTCAGCCAAAAACCAAGTCCCACTAAAAATTAATAAAATATTCCAAAATTCATTAAATATTTATATGACCTCATAACCTCATTCTTTTTTCTAGGATTTTATGGGAATTTTTTAGGCTTTCAAAGCTTACCAAATTCTAGCCTTAAACTTTGTCGAATTCTTACTGTTAGGATTATGTATGATATGATTGTTAGGATCTTATGTTAGAACTATATTAGGAAAGATTTTGTAATTATGTATATTAGCATAGAATCAGGTTATTTATGATATTGTCTTCCTCCCTCTTGTATAAATATCTATGGTTTATATATGAGAAAACAACTTTTCTATTCTCTCAAATAACATGGTATCAAAGCCAGAAGCCTCATCGTTTGGGTTTTCTGACAGTCTCATGAGGTGATCATGTTATGAGTTAGTTGTTTTGAAGTTTGGACTCTTTGTTTGAGTTATTATGATATTTTGGACTCTTTCTCTGAGTCATTTTGAAATTTTAGACTTTTTCTTTGAGTCATTTTGATTCTTATGAGACTTTTGGAGCATTGTTTGGTCTCTTGTGAAACGTTTGGAGTGTTGTTTGGTTTATTACGAGATGTTTAAAGTGTTGTTTGGTCTTTTATGAGGTTGTTTGTTGGAGTAGGATTTACTCTTTTGATTTGTATCATTTGGGTGTAATTGCTCATTTGTTGGAGTATATTGGGATTGATTTGAATATTTTAGGTTGCTTTTGTTGCCTTTAGTTGTCGTCTACTTCAGTTCTTGGTGAAATTGTTCGTTGTTGTTATGGTCCTTGACGAGGTATTTTGTTGTTGTTTTGGTCTCTGGATCCTTCTATGAAGAAATAGATTATTGGCGGAAGCTGTGGATCTGGCGATCTTACGGTCATCATTTCCTTGCTAATTTGATGTCTTCCAACTTGAAGGAGAGTGTTAGGATTATATAAGATATTATTGTTATGATCTTATGTTAGAACTATATTAGGAAAGATTATGTGCCTGTTTGGGGGAGAGAAATAAGTTACTTCTCATTACATTTAAGTAACTTTTGAAGATGTGCCTGTTTGGGAAGGGAGAATAAGTTACTTATCATCACATTTAAGTTACTTTTGACAAAATGGGTGTTTAGGTATAGCGGTGAAAATAAAGACTTCTACCCAAAAAAGTGACTTATTTTAAAAGTTGAAAAAAATGACTTATTTCATAAGTCTCTCTTATTCTCTCTCCACCTTTGTTACTTCCTATCCAAACACAAATAACTTCTAATAAGTAACTTTTTTCTGAAGTCACTTATCATAAGTTACTTATCATCAAAGTCATTTCTACTCAAACGGGCCCATAGGCTTTTAGGTAGAATGGTAAAGAGAATGACTTCTACACCAAAAAGTGACTTATTTTAGAAGTTAAAAAATGACTTATTTCAGAAGTCTCTCTGATTCTCTCTCCACTTCTGTTACTTCCTATCCAAACATAAATAACTTCTTATAAGTAACTTTTTTCTGAAGTCACTTCTTATAAATTACTTATTATCAAAGTCATTTCTACTCAAACATGCCCTATGTAATTATATATATATTAGTATAGAATCATGAATTAGAATTAGGTTACTTATGATATTGTCTCCCTCTCTCTCTTGTATAAATATGGTTTGTATATGAAAAATACAACTTTTTGATTACCTTGAGATTTTGCTACAACTGTAACTTACTTTAACAGTCAAACCTTAAACAGAGACTTCTTAAAGACTTATGTTTTTATGATCAATTGAGTATATCTTAAAAGAAATAATTTTCTTTAAAATACTTTTTAAGCCGTTGTTAATCAAAAGTATTTATTATGCTTGTTTCTTCTTAAATTTCCTTTCAATAACAAGTTTAGTTATCATCGTCAAAATATAGGATTTAACATTCTCTCTTTTTATAAAGACAAAACTTAATCATTAAAGCATCAAACAAAATTATAGGCTATCACTATGCTAAACTAGATAACAACATATTTTTGATATTGGCAGAAAATATATTTTTTGATATTGATATTTTTTTTAATCTGTTGGGCAACTGACTCCACATGGCATCAGAATAAGTTGATTAGTACGCTTTGTAATTTTGGACGAGACAGATAGGATATCGAATGAATGAGGATGGACGTCACTTCGTTCCGGGTGAAAGTTAATTGCCCCATGCCTATATAATTTTCAGAGAAAATTTTGGGGTGAGGGAGAGAGAGAGAATAAACTCTGGCAAGGAAAGCACCAAAACACGAGAGAAAGGAACTGAAAAAGACCCTGAACGTTGTTTAGGATTTTTCTACTCGTTATTAGATTAGAGGCGTTTGCCGCTGGAATCGCGAAAGTCTCTCTCTTCCCCTCTCTCTCTCACCCTCTAAGTATACTTGCCTCCAACTTTTTCGTTTGTTGTTTGCTGCCACACTAGCTTGCTCATTGTCATTGCCCACTTCACCATCTATACTTCAACCATGCTTGCAATGGATTTCTGTCACAAATATGGAAAATAGTTGAATAAACATTCGAATCGAATTTGAATTCAATTGAATTTATTCGATCTGTTTTAGTTCTGTTATTTGTCAATTGCTTTCTGCTGAAGCTACCTGTGCCAAGATTTCTTGCTGATGAGCATGGATCTTAGAGGATCACTTGTAGTTGGTATATTCGTTTTTGAATTTTGTTGGTTTGCCCATGGCAATTTGGTGTTTCCGGTCGAGCACAAATTCAAAGGTCGGGAAAATAGTTTGAGTGCAATGAAAGCTCATGATTTTCGTCGTCGAGGTAGATATCTTTCTGCAGTGGATCTGAACCTTGGGGGCAATGGGCAACCTTCTGAAACAGGGTTTGGTTCTCAATCGGTTCTACTTTTTATTCTTCTGTTTTTTTTTAATGCACAAAGGTCATATGTGGAGCTGGTTCTTTTTTATTTTTCCCTCCTGTTTGACTTAATTGGTTGCAAAGATCCTATGTTTTTCTATTTTTTACTTCGATTAAGTACTTGTAGACTCATCCTTGATTTCGCATATATGGGGTCTTAATTCTCATGTCTGCTTCTTATCTTAGACAAGATTTGATTGAGATGTGTTGCCATCATGCGCTCATTGAAACCATCCATGTGCAAAACATAGACGGACTGAGTTTTTTTTTTTTGGTTGCCTCCCGCCCGGGGGGGGGGGGTGTTGTGGTTGGTCTGTACGAACAAAACTCTGTATGTACTAGTTAGGTGATTTAATCTCTGGAAAACTATTCTTACCCCGATGTGATGCTTATTTGATTATAGGCTGTATTACACGAAACTTGGGCTCGGATCTCCACCAAAGGACTACTATGTGCAAGTTGATACCGGAAGTGACATCCTATGGGTTAATTGCGTTGACTGCATGAGATGTCCCAGGAAAAGTGATCTTGGAGTATGTATCTGCATTTCACCCTTTCCATTTTTTTTGGTGAACGATAAGTATTGTTGTTGCATGACAATTCTTGCATGCTTGTTCTCACTTCAGACTGACATTGTTAAAATCATACACCTTTCCAATTTATGTTGGACCCTTTTCAAAGTGGTATTGCTGTACTACAGATAGAGTTGACACTGTACGACCCAAAGGGCTCCAAAACTTCAGATTTGGTTTCTTGTGCGGAAGATTTTTGCTCTGATACATATGATGGTCCAATTGCCGGTTGCAAGTCTGATGTGGCCTGCCCATACAGTGTAACTTATGGAGATGGAAGCTCGACAACTGGGTACTTTGTGAAGGATTATCTTACATTCAACCAGGTCAATGGTAACCTTCATAGTTCTCCAGCAAATAGCTCGGTGATTTTTGGGTGAGAAGTATTTTCCCTTGTAATCATGCAATGTTGACGCCTGACAACTGTTCTATAATTCTATTATTAGATCTTATTCTGGCTTATGATAGTGGAATTTATGTTATTTCTTAATGGTTATTTGAGTTAATTGCTTCATTTATTGTGGATATCTTCCTGTGTAATTATCTGACTGCTTTTTCTTGATTTGTTGAGGTATTTTTAATGCTGCATTCCTTTTATGTTTATTTTTAATGTCATTTTTCTTGCTGGTCTTTGTTCTTGATGTTTATTGCTGCATAGCAAAATTGCTTGTGGATCAATCAAACTGTGAAAAGTTCAATCCATGGATTTTTTTTTATAATTAATGTTTTATCGAAGTGCAACTTCCACTTACACCTTTATGTCCTTGCTAATTCTGTTGACGCTGATTTCAAACTGCCTCACATCCTCCTAGAGACTTCTCTAACTGAAATCTGCTGACCTTCCGATTGAAAACCTGTCCATCCTCAATTTAACATGCATTTAGATCTTCCTATACAATTTTTCCTCCTTTATCTCCCACTTTAATTGACCCTACATACCATGTTTTCTTCACAGCTGTTCCTTTTGTTACCAGCTGGGAGCCATCTAAACCTTTTTGAATGTCATGACATACTTAGCTTTGTAAATATATAAACAAATATAAGAAAAGGTCACTATTATATTTGAATGCTCTTCTGGATGTGTTCTGACTGAAGTCTTGTTTTCTTGATAGGTGCGGTGCTAAACAATCTGGGGCATTAGGGTCAACTAATGAAGCTCTTGATGGAATACTTGGTTTTGGTCAAGCGAATTCGTCTGTGCTTTCACAGCTTGCTGCATTGGGGAAGGTGAAAAAAATATTTTCACACTGCCTTGATAATATTAATGGAGGCGGAATCTTTGCCCTAGGGGAAGTGGTGGAGCCAAAAGTCAACACAACACCCTTGGTTTCTGGACAGTATGTGTAGGACGTTGGCTTTTTTGTTTCCGTGCCATGATATTTCTTGCACGTTTGATCAATAAGTTGGCATTAATTGGTAACAATTAATTTGCAGCAACATGATGGTAATGTATTGATGACTATGTAATTTAGGTTCATTCTACGATTGTTTTGCATTAAGAAAATCTAAGATTTTGGTTTTGTACACTTTACTTGCCTGAAGACTTGTATGAATTCTGTTACTAACAAATGTTATCGATTGATTGATTATTCATTATATCCTTGATGATCATCCGACATTGGCATTATATTAAATGCAAAATACTCATCTTCAGTGGGAAGGAGATGATACCGTGATAAAAATACTAACACACTAGCAATGAAGGAAACTACTGTAAGTGAAATCACACCATCACTCCCACAAGCTAAGCATAGTAACGACAAGAAAACACTCAAACTAGAAAAAGAAAATAATGGAAAGAAGAATCCTCCTCCACCAAGACTTGGCGTTCAATAGACTAGGCCTTCTCCCTACCACACTGCAGTTGTTCTCTCTGTGCCTGTGCGCAATTTGTTAAACACATTGGTAGTTCTCTATGGTGCCTTCATTTTGCCTCATATACCCTTCTCTCAGTTCCACTACTAACAAGGTTGTTATCCTCATTAGACCTTGCTTTCTTGTCCCCCCTCCTTGGTTGGTTTGTCCCCTTGCTGGGCTGGGCAGCCTTTCTTCTTCCTAACATATCTCTTAAGATTATCCCCTCCATCAGAACCCGTTTTGCCTCTTCTAGTATATGTCTTGCCCCACAGCCTGATATTCTCATCTTCCCCCCCTTCCGCAAGCATGACGTTGTCTTCAAGGTGAACGGTTTTTTTTTCCCTTTTGGAGGGGTGGGGGGAGGGTGTTGGTCTTGAATAACTTTTCTCCTCAGTTCCAGCTCCATTTCTTCAGTTATGGCCTAGTGGAGGTGATTGAGCCTTGGTAGAAGGATGTAAGGCTGGCTTGAGTGGAGATACATGGAATATGTTACTGGCTGTAGAAGGAAGTTAAGACCCAAAAAATTTAGATGGCAACTTCTCATTTGGTTTCTTGGCTAGGAACTTGAAATTGTAGGGCTTCAACTTCAAATAAACAGAATTTCCTTCTTTGAATTCTACCTTTCTTCTCTTTTTATAAGCATAACCTTTCATCATTATTTGAGCTTTTTATAAATGCCCCTTGAGTTGATTGAGCATTAAATTCCTCTCTGGAACATGCTCACCTACCTCTTTTAGTCATCGTCATCATGTGAATTTACTTGCTCTTGTGCTTTTCACTCAAGACAAACAAAATTCTCCTCACACTTGAAACACTATTCTGACTCTTTCCTATTGATTTTAGCCTTAGACAACCTATTTCTAGTGGTGTTACTACCACTGCTGCCAGCTGGATTAGTTATTGGGATGGTAATCTTATTTGTGGTGCTCTTGCCTTCTTCTCTACTTTTAGCACTAGTCGTTTTGTTGTTACTGAAAATACCCGTGATCTGTGATAATCGGTACAAGCTTCCTGAAAAGTTTGAGCTGTGGTTTCACTCCATTTTCCTCCTCCTCCTCTTGCTATCTTGGAGTTGGACTTCCTCTCCTTTATGGCTTTCTAAAGAACTACAGTCTTTCTTGGTGACCCTATTGACTGAAAATTACATAACCACTTTGAACAGCTACCCTACAGGATCCTCTCCCAAATATAAATGAAGCTCAATTCTTTGAAACTTCCTAGAATCATTCTGCTCGGTGTTGTATTCCCCATTCTCCCCAATTTCACCTGCTTGTGTCAACTTGTCTAGTCCTGTTGGCACGTGAGGCTTTGTCTCACGTGCTTGAGTCTAGATAGCATCATTGAAGGTAGCTCAAAAGTTGGCCGATTCCTCTTGGAGCGCAATCTGTTAAAATTTGACTGCTATAACCTCATCAGAGTGCTCTTCTTGCTTCTTTTGGATCTCTTTGACCGTAGCTAAGAATTTTTGATTCTGCCCTCCATTTGATTATTGATCATATCCAATACTATAGCAGCTCTAATACCACTACCAACTGATGAAATTCCAACACTAGTGGGAAAAGGGAGGTGCATAACTGATAACACAGTGATCAAACGCTCCCACATTAATGATAAAGGAAAAAAAAAAGTAAGTGAAACCACACACAAACTCACTTGGAACAGTAACAGCAAGAAAACACTCAAAGCGGAAAGACAAAAACAGCAATAAGAAACCTCCAGCCACCAAGACGTTCAAAAGACCAGGAATTCTCCCTCACAATACCACACGTTGGCTGTCATCTCTTACACCTCCCTTGTGTTACTAACAAGGTTGTAAGCCTCATCAGACCTTGCTTTCCTGCCCCCTGCCCTGGTTGGTTTGTCCACTTGTTGGGCTGGATCTCTCTCCTTTAATATATATGCCTCGATAGCATCCCTTTCCTTAGAGTCCCTTTTGCCTTCCCTGGTATATGTCTTGCCACTGCCCCGCCCCTCCCCCTCTTTCTTCAAAAGTCCTGATTTTCTCATCCATACTCTAGGCCTTATGGAAAACAAATGCATGTATAAACTCAGAAATCATGCAACTACAATGAAATTTTATCTCTATTTCCTTTCTTTATAAGATCTATGGCATATCAATACTTTTTTCTTCATTTTGCTCTATTGTAATGATTATGGTGAGTTTAGGTCCTGGATTTAGTATGATGTCATGACTGTAGTGTATCAACTATTTTAGGACACACTACAATGTGAATTTGAAGGATATTGAGGTTGGTAGGGAAGTTTTACAACTTCCCACAGATATATTTGATTCTGGAAATGGGAGGGGAACGGTAATAGATAGTGGCACAACTTTGGCTTATCTTCCAGATACAGTTTATGACCAATTAATAACCAAGGTAAGTATACCTTTTAAACTTTAATTGAATCATTTATTTTACTTCGATGCTCATGATTGTTCTTAATATTAGGTTATGGCTCAACAACCTGGACTGAAATTACATCTAGTCGAGGATCAGTTTACTTGTTTTCAATATACTGGAAAGTAAGATACTAAACTTCGTCACATCCTTTCACTTCATATGGATAGATGGGAAATTATTATATTTTCCTGCTATTTTTGTACAACATAGTCACTATTTATGGATATTAGGGTGTGGTGTATCTTTATTTTTCCCTTTTTCCCTGACTATTGTCAGTTTGAATGATCTATGTTCATAAAAGATATGATAGAGTTTTATGTTGGCTATCGAAGGCCTAACACAACCCTCCTCCTTTATCCATGCTCAGGATTGGCTATAAAACATAGGCATTCTTCTCAAACTTCCTGGGCATTGATCACCATGATAAGAGTCTCCTCTCAGTTTTCCTCTCTCCATGCCCCCTCCTTGCAATGAACAATAGTTAGTTATTTTTTGGCAAAAAAAAAAAAGTTAGTTATTCCCAAGCATTTCCATCGTTGCCCCTCCTTCTGCTTCCTCATGCCCACCACTCTCCTGGGACTCATTCATTTTGTCTTATATTAAAACTTTTCACTTCTGACATGGGTCTTGCTTTTCTTTCTCACCTACATCTGACATATACTATGCCACTGTACTTGAAATCTTTAATGATATCAGATTGCATTGGAATAGCACTTACTCAAATGTCATGTTTATCATTGATCTTATTATTGATACTAGTAAAGTTATATAGGTGGACAAGCAAAGTCAGTAACATCAAGCCAAGATAACAGAGGTGTTTATAAGTATTAGGCTATTAACTTCTACTTGAATTGAGCTGTGTCATAGAGCAATTTGTTGGCCTAAATTTCATTAATTAGGTTCTTGTTGAAGGGCCATCTGAAATCATTTGACCCACCTGATCTTATGTGATCTCTCGTAACAGAAAAAAATTAGGAATTGGAATTTGGAAGCAAGTTCTTGAAAATTTATTCTGCGATCACACTTGGTGCCTATCATTTCCATTTTGAGCTTCTCAATTGATTTATCATGTTTCCTTTCTTTGGGAAGTAACTTTTGAGCTGCTTGTGCATGGTTAGGGTATTTTCTTGTGGCCTCATATACAGAATTAAAAATATGATGAAAAATCATTTCCAAGCTGGCTTTCTTAAAAAAAAATGTTGCTGGGCATGGATTGTTGTTTAAATGATATTCTGGTAGCATTGCGATGGTACAAGATTTTCCCTTGGTAATTAGACCTTTACTCGCCAATTGTACTTCTGCAGTGTTGATGATGGATTTCCAATTGTCAAGTTTCATTTTGAGAGATCTGTTTCTCTGACAGTTTATCCACACGACTACCTCTTCCAGATTCATGTAAGTGGAAACTACATCGTTCATTGTCTAATCCTCTGTGACAAGTACTGGGCTGATCATGCAAGGGAGCATAGAAGTATTTGTTGCATTTAATTAATACATTGTTTCTAGGGTAAAATACTCTCTCTGAGTGATGTTTAATTAGATGATTTAAAAAATTAGATGATTATTATTTTTATTATAAGAATTTACACATAGATCCACTATAAGAAAAATAAATAAATTAATAAATATAATAAGCAACAGTTACACTCATTTTGATCAGGATATTACAATATCCATTTCTTATATAGTATAAATATGAATATGAATTTTGTCAATATAAAACAATGACTTCTCTAAGCATAGCAAAGTTTAAAAGTGAATGATATTAGATAAATTTATGAAGTAACAAAGAAAAAAATTTCAAAATACCCTTTTTAAGAATTTAATCCAATTAAAAGATATTAATTAATAATATTTATTAAATACATAATAATATAAAATTTTCCATAAATTCAATAAAATCTTGAAAATTGTGGTTTTTAGCACTAAATTATCTAATTTCTTCAGAATTTATTTCTTTTTAAATGAATTAAATCTTATCCCTGAGTTTTTGATGCTCAAATGGATGCTATATGGAGAGGTTGTTTATACATTCATGATACAGAAGACTGCGTAATCAAAGCATCACTCTATTCACCAAAAAAAAAAAAAGCATCACTCTTGAGAGGGGTGATTAGTATACCTCTGTTTTTACTTATGCTGTTTGATTTGATTTTGTTCTTTCGTGTGCCGTAGGATAATAATGTATGGTGTGTTGGGTGGCAGAGGAGTGTGGCACAAACTAAGGACGGAAAGGACATGACTCTTCTTGGTGGTACAGCTTAGAATTAAATGTCACGAACAAATTTTACATAGTGCTTAATAAGTTGTGGAACAGTGTGACGGGGTTTGGATGTTAATATCTTTTTCCTTTTACATTGTTTCTGGTTGCAGATTTGGTACTTTCAAATAGACTCGTCGTATATGATCTTGAAAATATGGCCATTGGATGGACGGAATTCAATTGTGAGTAACAAATCAAAGGACCTTTCAGCAAATTTTGAATTTTCTTTATTATGTTCTTATTTGGGGGCTTGTTTGTTTAAGCTTTTAAAAAAAAGTAATTTTCAAATTCTTCTAACGACTTACAGTTGTTTAGCTCAACTCAGAAGATCTTCAAACAATACAAAAAGTAAACAAGCATTTCTTAAGGAAGTGATTATTTTAAAACGTTAACCCAAGTAGTTTATCAAAATAAACTGAAAACACATTGTTTTGTCAATAGTGATCATTTTAAAATAAACGAACCCCTCATAGTTAGCTTAATTAAAATAATTTTATTAGTTTAAACAGACCCTTTAATGTAGCCCCATTTTATGAATATAATAATTCATTTTATATCAACGTAGATCTTTCTTTTAGTTATCTTTGATGAGATCAATACTTACTCTCCGCAGTCCATGCTATGTTTGTGAATTTAATATTTCCAACAATTTTGTTGCGGTTCATCAGGTTTTGTATATATTGTTAATTTATACCTGTAAGCATTATAGTTTATTTCTATAACTACATTACTTTAACATGCCAATCAGGCAAGTTCCCTTCTAGCTTGTCGATTAATATTGACAAGGCAGACTTCACAAAGTTGCCCGAATTTTTAGCTCAAGTTAGATCAGATTAATTAGGTCAGCCTATTTTAGTGAGCTTTGCTAGTCATCTTCCGCATTTCCTGAAGCTATCATATGACTCTCATCTGGAACCATTGTTGTTTCTAGTGTTTGCGTCTACTAGAATGGCCTCTTTACTTCTTAGTCTTCTGTTATTGTTTCTTAGGCTCTTCTAGCATTAAAGTGAAGGACGCAACAACTGGAGCTGTGTATGCAGTCGGCGCACACAATATTTCTTCAATTTCCACCCTGTTAATCGGAAGAATATTGACATTCTTTGTACTAATAATGACCATGCTAAATATTTTATTTAACTAGTTTTTAATTTGGAGGGATGGCATTCATTTGGTTTGGCTGTATTGTGAGTAGAAACCCCAGAACTTTGAGCGTTTTTATTCTTTGCCCTGCTGATTCGGCCGTTGCACTTGTTTAATTGGGTGTATCTATCGTTTGGTAACGGTAAATCTTTGTAACATGGGCTTGCAATTTTAGTAGTTATGAGAATTTGTGGAATAGATTAATATTGACAAGGCAGACTTCACAAAGTTGTCATCAGAAATTGAACGAGAAAATAAAGAACCGCCAGAAATAGTGCAATCTGGTATGCGTCTTGCTGAAAGCTGTCATCCCTCTGGAAGTGTTGGCATATGGAAAGAAGTCCCACATCGGTGGGTAATTGAAGAGAGGGGTGGGAATGTTAGTATAAATAGGATCT